>JAVSCE010015775.1:0-37944 GCA_032199065.1 Smutsia gigantea
AAGCCAATATAATATTGTATATCAACTATACATCAATAAAAATATTATCTAAATCAATCAATCAAACAATCAATCTAAGGGCTAGGGTACTTGCCCAAACCCCAGAAGAGTTAGGGATTAAATATTTACCCAACAGTCAGGGTCTAAAATAGATAATACTGTGAAATCATCTGAATTATGAGAATGACTTGAGCAGTAGAAAACTAAAATATATTAAAGTCATCCATCAGGCCCTCCAATTCCAGTAAATGATAATTGGCTGAATCCATTTTCTGGGGTTGCCAGCAAAGGTTCCTCAGGCTCTCCTTTTGGTAGAGAATAAGAAGAGCAGGCCCTGGGCAATTAGCCTGCAGGCAAGATTTGGGAGACCTGTTTCTCTCCTACGTACTATGCAGAAAACAAGCAATAGGCCAATAAACTGTATGGTAGCGAGGGAAAGGGGAATAGTGGTGGGGAGATGACAGCAAAACAAAGTTAGAATAGGGAGTTCAAATACGTTCTCGATCAAAGTGTCTAGACCTGGGGTTCTTAATCATTTTTAAGCCTTTGACAGTTTGATCAAACCTATGAATTTCTTTTCAGAATATATTTTTAAATGCATAAAATAAAACAATAGATCAGGAAAGGAAACCAAATATACTGCTATATAATTAAATAATATTTTATACATGATCTAGTAATACATGTTCGTTATTAACATATTAAATAGCAAGATCTAGTGGTGGGTCTAATAACTACCATAATTTCAAAGCAGTGATGAGCATAAAAGGTGCTTTAAAATCTCTACAACTTCTGTAATCTGATATAACAAGATTTCTACTGGTTTCAAAGTTGAAAGTACTGTGAATACTATGCTAGTTCATTGCTTACATTCATGATAGAAGAAAATGTTAAATTTCAGTTAGAGCTTAGTGAAGCAAAACTGTATTTTTTCCCATACAAATTCTTTTTCAAATTGAGATATAATTGACATATCTATCCATGGACTCCTTGGGAACTTGTGCACCCAGATTAAGAACCCCTGGCTGAAGTGAAAAACAGGAGCCAAAAGAAGAAACCAGCAAAGTTAAGAACAAAGAATAACGGAGGGGGCCAGCAGGAGGTTAAGTGAATTCAGAGACTGAAGAATAGATACCTACAGTGGCTTTTTAAGTGTCCTGCACTTGCTTGTTTGAACTGATTCAGTTCAGGGCTTGACAAAAAAGGGTGGATGGGGTAAAAATGAAAGAGAGTGGCTGTATATTGACATCTATTCAAGTTGGGTAATGAGTACACCAGGTTCTTTATACTCAGCCCTCAACTTTTCTGTATATTTGAAATTTTTCATACTAAAATGATTTAGAAGCATTAAATAAAAGATACAACATGCTGTTTGATTATCAGAATTTCTCAAATTCATTCATTTACCTTTCATTCATTCAGCAAGTACTTCTGGACTCTGACTCCTCCTTACTGTTTCTCCTGGTCTGATCCCTACATGAGTCTGGTTTCAGCCATGCTATCCCCTACACTGTGCCAGGAGAAACAGTAAGGAGGAGTCAATTAAAGTCCAGAACGAAAGAAAGAGAATGGTAGGATGAAACCAGGGGACAGAGTAGAAGGCCCTGAGGGAGGACATTTTGACAGGGATGAAGATCGGAAAAAGAAGAGGGGTGGGCACACTACAATGAGGGGGCAGAGTGAGGAGTGTATGGGTGCAAGCTGGTTGGAAGCAGGAATGAGGGAGTGGAGAAAAATGGCTGAAGAAGTGGGAACCCACCAATGGAAGCTTTTTCATCCTGCTTCACACTATGCCTAGGTCAGCACCGAGGTACCTTACTTGGTGGCCCTTTTTGGCCGAAAAAGACATATTCAAGAATATACCATTTGAATAAACCAAAAAAGGCTTTTATAGGATTCTCATGGACATCCTATAGGCCACATCAAAGCTCTCGCTAAAAACATGAGTTCTAAAAAGTTCATTGTCAATCGCAAAAGAAAAAAAATATTTTTCTTTAACGTTGTGGAACAGAGCTTTCAAAGGAACGCAGTATAACTTGGAACTAATGCAAATCAAATGTCAAGGAGATGAGATTAATCTGTTTATATTTCATTTCCTCTAACATTTGCCTGACTGAGAAAACAGCAACGGGATTTTAATAACTTTGGAGGAGTAAAATTTCCCAGGATATAACCCTTTAAACAAGTTTTCTTCCAAAGCCCAGTTCAATAACAGTCTGGTAATTATTGGACTCACAGGAGAGTTCTGGCTGGCACCTCCCAATAGGGGGCTGGAGGACCCTGCTGGCAGACAGATGCCCACATTCTAAACTCCTGACTCATTCAAGCACAGAAACAAAGTCCAGACGAGTTTCATCAGGAAATCCTTTGGTAAGAAGCTTGGCAAATGAGAGGAATTCTGCCTCAATGGTTATTTCTCCTCCACAAGCCACTAGCTGTGTCTCCTCCAGTGCTTCTTATGCCTCTGTTGACCAGGACACAGTGACTTGAACTTGTCATCCAACTGGCCATCTACTCCAAATCTCTTCAGAGGTCCTAGTTACATTTGCCATGATAGCTGAACTTTAGGTGGTCCAATTCCTGTCCACAAAGGCACACAATTCAGAGGGGACAATAATGCCTAAGAAAATGTTAATCTATGAGAAACCTTCTTATAGTCACAGTCAGTAGCAAAACAGTCCTTTTTGCCAGTACCAGCAGACTGTCTACTGATTTGCAATCAAATTAGCCTGACCTATCCTAGTTAAGCACACAGGCTCCAGAGAAAAACATGGGTTTCAATTTAAGGTACCCCTCCCCACTTACTAGCTGTGTGGCCTTGGACAAGTTACTTAACTCTTCTAAGACTCAGTTTCATGATCCTTAAAGAAGGGATAAACAACAGATACCTATCTCAGAGAGTTGTTGTAGGAATTATATGGGAGATCCTAGCACAACTCTTCCCCTGAAACTCAACTCCTTCTGAAATGCAGGCCCACCACTCCATAGGCACCACACTCCATCCAGGGCTGTGGGTCTGGGGAGACTCTTGATATCCCCTAGCAAACCCCCAGTACAAGCATCCAGAGCTCTTAGGCACCGTAGGGTAGTTTGAACATTTACTCCACCACCATAAAGGCCAAAGTGCAAGAGAAGAGCCCCTTAAAAAGCAAAAAAGACTTTAAAGTTTCCCAAAAAATAAGAGGACAGAATATTTCCAAACTCATTCTATGAAGCCAGCATTGCTCTAATCCCAAAACCAGTCAAAGACCTCACCAAAAAACAAAATTACAGACCAATATCCCTGATGAATGTAGATGCAAAAATACTCAACAAAATATTAGCAAACCGAATTCAAAAATACACCAAGAGGATCATATACCATGATCAAGTGGGATTCATCTCAGGGATGCAAGGATGGTACAACATTCCAAAATCCATCAACATCATCCATCACATCAACAAAAAGAAGAACAAAAACCACATGATCATCTCCATAGATGCTGAAAAAGCATTTGACAAAATTTAACATCCATTCATGATAAAAATTCTCAACAAAATGGGTATAGAGGGCAAGTACCTCAACATCATAAAGGCCATATATGACAACCCAACAGCCAACATCATACTTAACAGTGAGAAGCTGAAAGCTTTTCATCTAAGATCAGGAACAAGACAGGGATGCCCACTCTCCCCACTGTTATTCAACATAGTACTGGAGGTCCTAGCCATGGCAATCAGACAAAACAAAGAAATGCAAGGTATCCAGACTGGTAAAGAAGAAGTCACAGTGTCACTATTTGCAGATGACATGATATTGTTCATAAAAAACCCTAAAGACTCCAGTCAAAAACTACTAGAACTAATATCTGAATTCAGCAAAGTTGCTGGATGCAAAATTAATATGCAGAAATCTGTTGCATTCCTATACACTAATGATGAGCTAACAGAAAGAGAAATCAGGAAAAAAATTCCATTCACAATTGCATCAAAAAGAATAAAATACCTAGGAATAACCTAACAAAGGAAGTGAAAGACATATATCCTGAAACTACAAGACACTCCTAAGAGAAATTAAAGAGGACACTAACAAATGGAAATTTATCCCATGCTCTTGGCTAGGAAGAATAAATATTTTCAAAATGGCTATACTACCTAAAGCAATCTACAGATTCAATGCAATCCCTATCAAAATACCAACATCATTCTTCAATGAACTGGAACAAATAGTTCTAAAATTCATATGGAACCACAAAAGACCCCAAATAGCCAAAGCAATCCTGAGAAGGAAGAATAAAACAGGGGGAATTATGCTCCCAGACTTCAAGCTCTACTACAAAGCTACAGTAATGAAGACAATTTGGTATTGGCACAAGAACAGATAGAAAATCGACATTAACGCAAATACATACAGTCAATTAATATATGATAAAGGAGCCATGGATATACAAAGGGGAAATGACAGCCTCTTCAGCGGTTGGTGTTGGCAAAACTGGACAGCTACATGTAAGAGAATGAAACTGGATTACTGTCTAACCCCATACACAAAAGCAAACTCAGAATGGATCAAAGACCTGAATGTAAGTCATGAAACCATAAAACTCTTAGAAGACAAATAGGCAAAAATCTCTTTGACATAAACATGAGCAACTTCTTCATGAACATATCTCCCCAGGCAAGGGGAACAAAAGCAAAAATGAACAAGTGGAACTATATCAAGCTGAAAAGCTTCTGTACAGCAAAGGACACCAACAGTAGAACAAAAAGACATCCTACAGTATGGGAGAATATATTCATAAATGACATACCCGATAAGGGGTTGACATCCAAAATATATAAAGAACTCACACACCTCAACAAACAAAAAGCAAATAATCCAATTAAGAAATGGGCAGAGGACATGAATAGACACTTCTCCAAAGAAGAAATTCAGATGGCCAACAGGCATATGAAAAGATGCTCCACATCTCTAATCATCAGAGAAATGCAAATTAAGACCACCATGCGATATCACCTCACACCAGTGAGGATGACCAACATCCAAAACACAAACAACAACAAATGTTGGCAAGGATGTGGAGAAAAGGGAACCTTCCTAAACTGCTGGTGGGAATGCAAATTAGTTCAACCATTATGGAAAGCAGTATAGAGGTCCCTCAAAAAACTCAAAATAGAAATACCATTTGACCCAGGAATTCCACTCCTAGGAATTTACCATAAGAATGCAGCAGCCCAGTTTGAAAAAGACATATATACCCCTATGTTTATCACAGCACTATTTACAATAGCCAAGAAATGGAAGCAACCTAAGTGTCCATCAGTAGATGAATGGATAAAGAATAGGTGGTACATATACACAATGGAATATTATTCAGCCATAAGAAGAAAACAAATCCTACCATTTGCAACAACATGGATTGAACCCGAAGGTATTATGCTCAGTGAAATAAGCCAAGTGGAAAAAGACACGTATCAAATGATTTCACTCATCTGTGGAGTATAAGAACAAAGAAAAAACTAAAGGAACAAAACAGCAGCAGACTCACAGAACCCAAGAATAGACTAATAGTTACCAAAGGGAAAGGAACTGAGGAGGATGGGTGGGAAGGGAGGGACAAGGGGGGAAAAGGGGCATTACGATTAGCAGATGTAATGTTGGGGGGGTGCGGGGAGGGCTGTACAACCCAGAGAGTACAAGTAGTGACTCTACAGCATCTCACTATGCTGATGGACAGTGACTGTAATGGGGTTGGTGGGGGGGGACCTGATGAAGGGGATAGTTCAATAACCATAATATTGCACATGTCATTGTTGATTAATGATACCAAAATAAATTATAAATAAATAAATAAAAATAAAAGGACAGGAGTTGTGTGGACCTAAATGGAGCCCAAAATCCTGAAGTCTCAAAGAACAGGGAGGCGATTGTGAGCAATCGTAGAACCTAAAGGTCATTCATTGGATGCAGGGCATGTCAGTCATTGCTTCGTGAGGAGGAGGCATGGCCCTCTGGTGATACTTCCGGCCCCGCCTCCCATCCCCCTTCTAGAGGTATCATTCACGCCTCCTACACAGTCGTCGTCAGACGAGCAGTCTTGGTAAGCCAGTCCTGACGTTGGCCCTCTGCCTTTCACGTGGTGGGGCCTCCTCAGGCACCACCACAGATAGTCTCTTGTCCCCTCAGCCGCTGCTTCTCTGACACCCCGCCTGCCTCAAGTCAGGCCCCAGTGCCCAGGGCCTCCCCTCAGTGGCAGCCACCTCAGGGGTGGCGGGGGGTGACACAGCTGGGGCCGTCGATGTGGCTGGGGGTGATGCAGCTGGGGACCGCCGATGTGGCGGGGGGGCGGGGGAGTGCGTGACATGGCAGGGGCTGCGGGAGCGGCGTGGGGTGAGGCGGGTCTGAGTAATCCTAGAACCTAAAGGTCATTCATTGGATGCAGGGCATGTCAGTCATTGCTTCTCAGCAAATGAGCTCAGGAAGAGGGGGCGTGGCCCTAGGGGGACGCTTCCAGGCCCGCCTCCCGTCACCTTCTAGAGGCATCTTCCGTGCCTCCTGCACAGTCGTCGTCAGAGGCACAGCCTTGGTAGGCCAGTCCTCACGTCGGCTGTCTGCCTTTGGTGTGGTGGGGCCTCCTCAGGCACCACCACAGATAGTCTCTTGTCCCGTCAGCCGCCGGCTCCTCTGACACCCCGCCTGCCTCAAGTCAGACCCCAGTGCCCAGGGCCTATCCTCAGCGTCAGCCACCTCAAAGACAACCCACCATCTTTGCGGTCATCACCACAGCCCAGTCGACAGTGGTCGAGATACTGCCTGGGGCCATGTCTGCCGTCGTCAATGGAGACCAGGCCCTGGGACGCCAGGAGAGCCCTGTGGGTGCGGAGGTACTGCCTGGGGCCATGTCTGCCATAGGCGATGCAGACCAGGCCCTGGGTGGCCAGGAGAGCCCCACGGATGTGGCGGGGGTGTGGGCTGAGGTAGTTGGAGTTGGCAACCCAGGGGTCGGTGACTCTGAGCCCCACGGGGATGACGCGGCAGGGGCCGCTGATGTGGCCAGGGCTGATGTGGTGGGGGTTGATGCAGCAGAGGCCATGGGAGTGGCAGGGGGCGAAGCGGCAGGGGCCTCCAGAGTGGCAGAGGCCTCTGGAATGGCAGGGGGCGATGCAGCAGGGGACGACAGAGTGGCAGAGGCCGCCGGAATGGCAGGGGGCGATGCGGCAGGGGACGACAGAGTGGCAGAGGCCGCCGGAATGGCAGGGGGCGATGCGGCAGGGGATGACAGAGTGGCAGAGGCCGCCGGAATGGCAGGGGGCGATGCAGCAGGGGCCGCCAGAGTGGCAGAGGCTGCCAGAGTGGCAGGGGGTGATGCCGACGAGATCATCACAGTGGCATGGGTTGATGCAGCGGGGACCGTCACCGTGGCATGGGTTGAGGCAGCGGGGACCGTCACTGTGGCATGGGTTGAGGCAGCGGGGACCATCACCGTGGCATGGGTTGAGGCAGCGGGGGTCACCAGAGTGGCTTGGGTTGATGCGGAGGGGGTTGTCAGAGTGGCATGGGGTGATGTGGCGGGGGCTGCTGGATTGGTTCAGGCTGTGGGAGGCCTTGGGTTGGAGGCACTGGGGCCGGTGGTGGGCGGGAGGGGAGAGGAGGGCTCAGGCATCCCGCAGGCCCAGGAGGGCGAGCGCAACATGCAGGATGGCCGGCAGCTTGCTGGGGATGCCCCCCGCCTCCCCACAGCACACTTCGCCTTCATTTTCCTGGACACTGCCCAGTCGCTCCTGCGACGCTTGCACTACAACGACCACGTCCTCGTGCGGTACCCCTGCGGCCCCGTGCTGCAGAGGCAGCAGCCTCACAATCTGGAAGGCTCTGGTGAGCTCCCAGCGCCCCTGGTTCCTCAGGTGCCACAACAGCACATTGCGGCCTTGCTGCCTGCAGAGGAGTCTGAGGATGAGGAGGTGGCCACCTTGGCAATGGCCGCGGAGCCGGCGGAGGAGCCAGAGGGGGCGGCAGCTGCTGAGTCCTTGGCTGGGGCCACAGGCCCAGAGGGTGAGGAGGCCCTCTGGGCGCTGGGCGCGGGCGGACCGTGCACCCCGGGTGGGTTCCGGGGGAGGCAGGCGGGGAGGCGGCCTCTGGGCAGGCCTGGGGTGGCGGCGCTGGCTTGGGGGTGAAGCGTGGGTCGGGGCCCTGAACAAGCAAAGGCTGGGTGTGCCCACGGAGAAGCCCAAAGCCGCTCCGGCCTTTGCAGCTTTGGGAAGAAAAGTGCTGCCCTCCTCCACCCTGTGAGAGGAGCTGTGCGTTCCCCGCGCGCTTCCTGACTTCCCGGAGGGGTGCGGGAGGCGGGCGGGCGGGAGGCAGCCTGGGAGGAGATGCAAGGGAAAGAACCAGGGCCCGGTGAACCTCGTTTCTGGTTCAAGCCTTTTGAAATGATGAGATTCGCGGAGGCCGACCCCAGAATATTATGTACTGATATGGGGGCACTTGGTGCCCATTAAGTATTCGGGGGCCTTGAGGCACTGATGAGCGTCACCACAGAATTTGTCTGCGAGACAAAACATTTTCTCAGGAAAGTTCTAACCACAGCGTACAGAATGCAGCACACCCCAGTCGTTCTGATCCCCTGAGGGTAGAGTAGGGGATGTCACTCTTCATTACGAATTGGGATATTCCTTTCCTGTGAATGTCTGGTCTCAAAGTCTGTATTATTCTTCACTAAAGAAACAACTAAATCCCAGCATGAAAACTTTGATGACGAGGCCCAAGGCACTGAAAGCAAGGACGAAAAAGAAAAGTCTGACAAAAAACAAGAAGGCCCCTAAACACATCTGGACCCAGCAGAGAGCAGGAAACCCAGGTATGCTTTGAGTATCTATCACCCAGCAATTCCGGCTTTCACCTGTTCCTGACAGCTTTATTATTTTTCAAAAAATATCTCCCACTAATTAAGAAAATCTTACTTTAAAAATTCAATTTTACCTACTTAGAATGTTAATAAATTATGCATATACCTAGTAATATAAAATAGAGTGTTTTCTGAAATATCCCTCATGGCTACTCATTTGTTCTTGTGGGGTCCTTTGTCCTCTGTGTGTAATATTACTAACAAATGGTAAATGTATCAGTACCTGAGACCAATATGTGTTTAGAAAATGTCAGCAGGAGCTGCAGCTAAAGTGGCTGGGCTGAGCACCACACAGACATAATTATTGGGCCATGGAAATACAGTCCCTTGTACTAACTAGGAGACAGTGCCTCTTAGAATATGACTACATACCGGTGGCAAAAAGTTAAGTATTTCAGTAGGACCACATTTAATTATGAACATCTAAATATTCATTCAGTTGTAGATTTTTGTATCTTATGTGACAGCCAGAAGAAACTTAGTCATGCTGTGGTTATTGTTTATCAATGCACTGGTAATTAAGTCTTAAGATATATCACATCTTTCAGTTTATTTAAAAGATAAACTAACATTTTTGTTTGTGTTTTTCTTTTCTTTTCTTTTTTGAATTTTCACAGCTGTGTATTTCACAATAGCAGCCTCTTCTCATATGGTAGATATGGAAACTGAGGGTCTAGGAGAGTAAGGGAGTATTTGTGGAACAAGCACAGGCTTTTAAGGTGGAGAGATTTATTTAAATCCCAGAATGGCCTCTCCAGGAAAAAAAAGCATTCATGGTGTTAGGCAACAGGGCCAAGACTGGTTTAATCAAGTGTTGAATTGTCAGTTGCACAAGCATCCTATGTCCATGGGAGCAGGTTACAGGAGGAAAACACATTGTTCTTCTCTACTTGTTGATATATAGAATACAAATGCAGCAGATAAACATAGGGGTGTTCTCTTAGATTTAGAAAGTCACTGGTGCTGGTTAATGCTATATAATTATTAATTCTCTCTCATTTCATCCTGCAGTTGGGAAGAATAAACAGAAGATGGAGAAAGAAGAATCTGTTGTTCACTATTCTTAGGTTTTTCATTGTTCAGAAGCCCACTGGAATTTCATTCCAAAGTTCATCACCCAAAATGTGATATCCAATGACATCTCACTTCTCTCTTACATTTTACATATGTATTTGACAGCATTTATTCTAGTTAAAAATGTTTGCTTTAAATTAATAAACTGAAATGTAGGCAGGTGTTATTGACATAAATAAGCTTGACTTAAATCTCTCTTTTACCTCTTTCTTTGGCCCATTATACCTTAATTGAAAGGTATCACTTTCTACCACTTGTTCAAACTATTTTCAGTTATTTTATTGCAGCCCCAAATAAATGAAAATGTCAAGTTCTTTGTAAAGAGATGAAGGTCAAGTCTTAAGAGCTGTATTGTCCACTGTTTGTCACTAGCCATATATGGCTACTGAGTACTTGAAGTATGGCTAGTCTTATTTGAGATGTGCTCTATGAAATACAGTGTTACATATCTAATAACTTATACTGATTACATGTTGAAATAATACATTGAGTTAAAATATACTATTAAAATTAACTTTGCCAGTTTCGTTTTACTTTTTTTAATGTGGCTACTAGAAAACTTAAAGTAACATATATGACTTGCATTATATGTCTATTAGACAGTACTTCTCTACAGCATGATTTTAAAGGCAGTCTCATGGATGGCCCAGCTTGCTTGGAGGCCAGATAATGCCTTGTGGCAGTGGTTCTCAAAGTTTGGTCCCTAACACAGTATTATCAGCATCACCCAGGAATTCTTAGGCTCAATCCAAGACCTGCTGAATCAGAAACTCCGAGGGTAGGCCCAGCAATCTGTGCTTTATAGCAAGCTCTCCAGGGGATTCTGATGCAGCTAAGGTTTGAGAAGCACTGGTTTAGAGGCACAGGGGAAGAAACTGTCACTCAACTATACTAGGACCAGCTTTACTTCACTGGCTTGGGTTTGCAGGTAAACTGAACAGGGTGGCAAGTGCTGGGCTGACAAAGACTAGAACTCACAGGGGGCTGAGAAATGGAAGGACAAAAGTTGAGTGAAAGCAGCAGAAAAATGTGTAAGGGAAAAAGCTAGTTCCAGAAAGATACAAACATTTTGATACCACGTATATGAAGTCTAAGAAACGTACAACCACCATATACTGACTGTGGATATAGAGAGAGAGTAAAATGTGAAAGATGCATACAAATGTCACATACAAAAGGCGTGAGTTGGAAAGATAAACACCACATCTAGGATGGTGGCTACTTCTTGGGCAAAGAAAGTGGGGGGATCCTTCTGGGAAGGGCTCCACAGTAGGCTTCAACTGTATCTGTGATGTTACATTTCTTAAGCTGGGTTGTGGGTAAATGGATGTTTATAGCAGTATTGTCTATAATTTTATGTGGGCCCGATATATTTCATAACAAATAATGAAAAGAGGAAAGTGAGAGAATGGACTTAATCTCTAGAATCTGTTTTAAGGGGGGAAAAAAAAGGTCCTAGTTGACCTAGTTGATGAGAGAAGGGGAAAGGCCCTGGGGCTTGAGACTAGACAGCCTCATTTTCGTATTTGGTTAAGGCTTCCCAGGTGCCCCTCGGTAGCACTGATACCTTCTCTCATATCCTGTGTTATCACATCTCATATTCTAAGTTATATATGTATGTGCATATATATATTATAAACATACATGCATATATATATAATATATACATTGATTTTCTCCCTTTTCCACCAACACCAAACCCTGGACTGAGCCTCTGAATGGCTGGGAACTTACAGGGTTTATTTATCTTTCTTTCCCAAAGCCCTAGGCAACAAGTTTTCCTCTTAGCAGGTGCTTAATTAATGTCTGTTAAAGTGAAATAAACTTCACATTCCCACCACTTTTCTTTTGGTGACCAGTGTTAACATTTTAAAATGCATTATCACGTAGTATTCTGTATGGCTAGAACCACATGGTGAGACAGAAGGCAAAGGGCTCCTTGTCACTATTATTTAACTGAAAGGTCAGGCCAAGTAGTGTGATTTGAGGACCTTCAAACTGGCTCTGATTTGTTAGTCTTTATGCTGTGCTACCTGTTCATATCCTATTGCTTTTAGAGCTAGGCAAGAGGGACCTCTGTCCTGAGCTCCAGGCTTTAGAGGCCCCCACTCTACCTGCTTCCAATTGCCTCACTCCCTACAAGGCCAGGAGCCCTGTCCTTGGGAACAAGGGCTGTACCCCGGCTAGCCCATGCTCAAGGTACCTTGCACTCCCAAACAGCAGGCCTGCTGCCCAGGCCTGCATGTCCCTCTTGGAAGCTGGCCTGGAAAGGGCTGATTGCATTGCCTAGTAGGTGCTCCCAGGCTTAAGAGGTGGTTGTATGCCCAGAACAGGGGATGGGGCCTGGTCTAGGAGCTGGGGCAGGGACAGGGGGTGGGAAGGGCAGCTCTACTCATATCACTGGAGCAAGAGTTAGAGGAATCTGAGAATTCTAAATACCATTCAGGCCTGTCAGGTCATTATGAAGGTACATTTGTCATGAAAGGAAATAAAACATGCTCTCTTAAGTGAGCTAAACTTTTCAAATACTTAGACGTATGTGAATCCCCAACTGAACTCTCTTTCTGAACCTTACAAATGCTACAAATGTTACAGACAGGCCAGATTAAATATCTGGTCTATCATCTCTTTCCCTTCTTCACTCCGTGTTAAAGTTTGCTACCTCGGTGTAGTGGGGCCCCTCCCTTCTGAAAAATGGCTTGCTCTAATAGCCAATCGTACTATAAAACTTGGATCAAGTCCCTAGTCCAGGCTGGAGTACAACCACCAACCACTTTGTCCCCTCTACTCACCCCCAACTGCTCTACCCTCTCACTGGTCTCTTTCTTTGCTGCCCAGGTATTCATACATAAAACTTTTCTTCAACACTACTTTTTCCCTGTACAAATACCCATGTAGAGGCCATCAGCTTGGTCAGACTCACTTGCATGGAGGTCCTGTATGCCCTGCACAACCTGGTAAAAACACTGTGCTTCTCTGACAACCTTCTGGTCTGAATCACCAGTATCCTCTTTGACTTCCCTCCCTGTGTGACAGACAGAACAGCAACACACTACAGGTTCTGGTGTATTTGTTTTTCATACCGTAGAGATCGAAGAAGTTGAATACTCATAAGAATAATGCCTCTGGCATTATAAAGTAACTTAACCTTATCATTTTAAAACAGTGTTTTTAACTATTAGGAAAAAAATATTAATGGAGAGTTCTTGGAGTAAGAACAACCTAATAGAGGTCCACTTTGAGAAAAGAGAAGGGAGTTGTGACAGCCAATCTATCAAAATTACCTGGGCAAAGGGCATCTACCTAACTGAACTGTTCACTATGGGAACACAAAGGAAATAAAATCCAATCAATCAAAAACCTAGCATTACAAAAAGGTAAAGATACAGTATTAGGAACAATAGATGTTTTGTAGAGAAAATGCAAAATCCAGCATATGGTTGTATAGTGTTGTATTATAATAGCACCAGCAAAACCAAGCAGCCATTAGTTTTTCTCAGCTATTCCACTCAGAACTTGGCACAGTTATGTCTACGCCTCCACTTCTCTTTAAGCAAAATAGACCTGAAGTGACAGAGGCAGACACAGTGCAAGTTATATTGGGAAGACACTTCTGGGTCTCCTAAGAAAATGAGCTAGATATTGTCCAGGCATCCAAAGGGAGCTCTCTGATTGGGGTGTTTGGGGCATGGTATAAATGGGAAGGACTTTGAGAGGAAAATTTAACTAACTTCCAGTGAACCTAGATGAAAACCTAAGGTGGTTTGTGCCTTGGAGAGCCATCCTATTAACTAATTGACTCTTATGGTAAAGGTGCCTACATCTTTACTCCTCTGCCTGGCAGTTCTTAATGGAGGCGATCCTATAAAAGAAAAAGACCATGTGGCAGGATGGGAAGGGAAGAGTCAGAAACTGCTGGGCTACACGCCCCCTCCCCTCACAGCTGGTCATCCTTCTCCTGATTCCTCCTGTCCCACTCCCCTTTTTGGCCTTCCCTCTTCCCTGTGGCTGGGGGCTGTCCAGCCTAGTACTTTTTGAGGTGTGTGCCTCTAGGAATGAGAAGAGGGAGAGGTTGATTTACTCACCTAAGGCTTCCAGTTAGCAGAAAGCTAATTGTTCTACAGCTTTGGGACTGCAGCCTTGCTTTGGGCTAAAATTTTGTGAAGCAGAGGCTGCTGAGAGGAAGGGACTAGAAGCTTGGCTACATGGAGATCTCCACCTTAAGGGGGAAGCCAGAGGTAAGATAACTCTCCCGTGGCCCCAGACTTCCTTCTCGGTGGTGAGCTTGTTGTCTGCCTAACTGAAAGTACAGCTTTTGCCATCTTTAAAGCATTGAATTTCAACAGGGTTTTAAGTGCTTCAACGATAGGATATGTATCACATAGAGTACATTTCTGGACAACTGGAGATGGTCACAGTGGCACTAGGGCAAGAAGGCAAACACTAATGGACTAACCATCCAAAGGAGTAGGATGATCCCCCCAAAAAATATTCTGCCTTAAAGGAAGATGCTCACTTTAGCCAGAACTGGCACAGGTTGACGTGGGGCATGTGCAAAAAGAGAGCTCTGTATAAGTGCTCTGTGTGTTACTATTACCCAAGTTGTAGGCATTGGGGGACCCCAAGGATACAGGGAAGGTGTTTCAAGAGGTAGTGAGCTAACTGTGGGACTAGCCTTTGAAAGCTTGGAGTAGCAACCAAAAAGTGAAACACTTACCTAAGCTACTAAGCCTAAAAGACAATCCTTGGGCCAAGTCATCTGGACTTTTCCATTAAAAATACTTTGTATGGTCAAGAAAATGACAACCTCTTAGTTACTCCAAGAAAAGTTTTTCTTCCTCCCTTCTAAAGCACATTGTCCAAAGATACACATTTCGTAAGAAAGTCTACAACAGTGAGTCCAGCATCATGACCCTTCTCTGAGAGCAGAAACCTCACAGACCATCATTAGGATTCAAATAAAAGGAAAATGTGAAGGTCATGTGTAGACAGTAAAGACATACAGGATTAAAAAAAACAACACTATCACTAGGATTCCAAATAGAACAAATCTTACAAAATTCAAGAAGAGTGAAATTATAGCAAGTACTCTTTCTGACCATACTGGTATAAAACTAGAAATCAATAACAGAAGGAAAACTGGAAAATTCACAAATATGTGGAAATTAAACAATGCACTCCTGAACACCTAACAGAGCAAAAAAGAAATCAAAGGAAATTGAAATAACATCTCAGCCCAGCCCACAGCAATGACACAGACCCCAGAGCACGGCTAACCAGTCCAGACCCAGAGGCTACCCGCTGCACACAGTTGACCAGCACAGACAGTGGAGACCGGCGCAGAGTCCAGAAGGCACAAAGGGGCTTTAGTCTAGCGGTGAACACACGCTGCTCACCCGCAACCCCCGCCAGTGCCCTGGGCCATCCCAAGGGCTGCCTTGCCCACAGCAGCTCAGGGGATTAACCCAGAGGCTGACCCCTGTGTGCAGCTGACTGGCACAGGCAGAAGAAACCAGGGCACAGTCTGGGAAGCACATAAGGGTTCGGTTCTTGCGGCGAACATGCACTGATCCCCTGCAACCACTGCCAGTGCCCTAGGCCATCCACAGGGTCGCCCTGCCCACAGCAGCCCAGGGGATCAACCCAGAGGCTGCTCACTGTTTACAGTTGCGCAGCACAGGCATTGGAGACCAGTGCAGAGTCTGGAGAGCATGAATAGGTGCAATTCTGGCAGAAGAACACACGCCGCTCACCTGCAACCCCTGCCAGTGCCTTAGGCCATCCCGAGGGATTGCCACACCCATGGCAGCTCAGGGGATTAACCAACAGATTGCTCCCTGTGTGCAGGTGACTGGCACAGGTAGTGGATATGTGCAAGGCAATCATCAAGCAGGAAGGGACTTTGTCCTCCCAGCTGACACACATGAACCTCACCAGAGATCACTTCCATCACCATGAAAAGGCAGAAGAACCTTGTTCAGTCCAAAATCCCTCAAACACGAGAGAGAGGGCCTGATGAGACCAAAATCACCAATCTTCCTGAAGAAGAATTCAAACGAAAAGGCATAAGCATGCTGATGGAGCAACAGAGAAATATGCAAGAGCTAAGGGGTAAATTCCGGAGGGAGATAACAGAAATGAAACAAACAATGGAAGGATTTAAGAGCAGACTGGAAGAGGTGCAAGAGACTGTTAATGGAACAGAAATCAGAGAAAAGGAATACAGAGAAGCTAAGGCAGAGAGAGATAAAAGGATCTCTAGGAATGAAAGAATATTAAGAGAACTGTGTGACCAATCCAAACACAACAATATTCGCATTATAAGGATACCAGAAGAAGAAGAGAGAGAAAAAGGGATAGAAAGTGTCCTTGAAGAAATAATTGCTGAAAACTTCCCCAATCTGGGGAAGGAAATAGTCTCTCAGGCCATGGAAGCCCACAGATCTCCCAACACAAGGGACCCAAGGAGAACAACACCAAGACATATAATAATTAAAACAGCAAATATCAAGGATAAGGACAAACCATTAAAAGAAGCCAGAGAGAGAAAAAAGATCATCTACAAAGGAAACCCATCAGGCTATCATCACACTTCTCAACAGAAACTTTACAGGCCAGAAGGGAATGGCATGATATATTCAATGCAATGAAACAGAAGGGCCTCAAACCAAGAATACTGTATCCAGCAAGATTATCATTTAAATTTGAAGTAGGGATCAAACAATTCCCAGATAAGCCAAAGCGGAGGGAATTTACCTCCCACAAACCATCTCTACAGTGTATTTTAAAGGGACTGCTCTAGAGAGACGTGCTCCTAAAGCTAAATAGATGTCACCAGAGAAAGTAAAACCATAACAAAGAAAGGAGGCCACCCAAATACTAACTAAATGCAAAAATAAAATCTGCTATCCACAAAATCAGTCAAGGGAAACACAAAGAGTACAGAAGAAAACACCTAACATATAAAGAGTGGAAGAGGAAGAAAAAGAAGGGAAAGAAATAAAGAATCATCAGGCTATGTTTATAATAGTGTAATGAGTGAGTTAACTTAGATGGTTAGATAGTAAAGAAGCTACCCTTGAACCTTTGGTAACCACGAATCCAAAGCCTGCAATGACAATATGTACGTATCTATCGATAATCACCCTAAAGGTAAATGGACTGAATGCACCAATCAAAAGACACTGAGTAATAGAATGGATAAAAAAGCAAGATCCATCTATATGCTGCCTACAAGAGACTCACCTCAAAACCAAAGACAGCCACAGACTGAAAGTGAAGGGATGGATAAAGATATTTCACGCAAACAATAGGGAGAAAAAAGCAGGTGTTCCAGTACATGTATCAGACAAAATAGACTTCAAAACAAAGAAAGTCATAAGAGACAAAGAAGGACATTACATAATGATAAGGGGGCAGTCCAACAACAGGATATAACCATTATAGATATATATGCACCCAACACAGGAGCACCTACATATGTAAAACAAATACTAACAGAATTAAAGGAGGAAATAGAATGTAATGCATTCATTATTGTAGACTTCAACATACCACTCACTCCAAAGGACAGATCAACCAGACAGAAAATAAGTAAGGACACAGAGGCACTGAACAACACACTACAACAGATGGACCTAACAGACATCTACAGAACTCTACAACCAAAAGCAGCAGGGTACACATTCTTCTCAAGTGCACATGGAACATTTTCCAGAATAGACCACATACTAGGCCACAAAAAGAGCCTCAGAAATTCAAAAAGATTGAAACTGTACCAGCCAACTTCTCAGATCACAAAGGTATAAAACTACAAATAAATTGTACAAGGAAAACAAAAAGGCTCACAAACACATGGAGGCTTAACAACATGCTCCTGAATAATCAATGGATTAATGACCAAATTAAAACAGACATCAAGCAATATATGGAAATAAATGAAAACAACAGCACAGCACCCCAACATCTGTCGGATGCAGTGAAGTCAGTTCTAAGAGGGAAGTATATAGCAATCCAGGCCTATTTTAAGAAGGAAGAACAATCCCAAATGAATAGTCTAAATTCACAATTATTGAAACTGGAAAAAGAAGAACAAATGAGTCCCAAAGTCAGCAGAAGGAGGGATATAATAAAGATCAGAGAAGAAATAAATAAAATTGAGAGGAATAAAACAATAGAAAAAATTAATGAAAACAAGAGCTGGTCCTTTGGGAAAATAAACACAATAGGTAAACCCTTAGCCAGACTTATTAAGAGAAAAAGAGAATCTACACACATAAACAGAATCAGAAATGAGAAAGGACAAATCATGACAGACACCACAGAAATACAAAGAATTATTAGAGAATACTATGAAAATCTATATGTTAACAAACTGGATAGCCTAGAAGAAATGGACAACTTTCTAGAAAAACACAACCTTCCAAGACTGACTCAGAAAGAAACAGAAAATCTAAACAGACCAATTACCAGCAATGAAATTGAATCGGTAATCAAAAAAACTATCCAAGAAGAAAATTCCTGGACAAGATGGATTCACCGCTGAATTTATCAGACATTTAGAAAAGACATAATACCCATTCACCTTAAAGTTTTCCAAAAAATAGAAGAGGAGGGAATACTTTCAAACTCATTCTATGAAGCCAGCATCACTCTAATAACAAAACCAGGCAAAGACACCACAAAAAAAGAAAACTACAGACCAATATCCCTGATGAACGTAGATGCAAAAATACTCAACAAAATATTAGCAAATCAAATTCAAAAATACATCAAGAGGACCATACACCATGATCAAGTGGGACTCATCCCAGGGATGCAAGGACGGTACAACATTCGAAAATCCATCAACATCATCCACCACATCAACAAAAAGGACAAAAACCACACCATCATTTCCGTAGATGCTGAAAAAGCATTCAAAAAAATTCAACATCCATTCATGATAAAAACTCTCAACAAAATCGGTATAGAGGGCAAGTACCTCAACATAATAAAGGCCATATATGACAAACCCACCACCAACATTATACTTAACAGCAAGAAGCTGAAAGCTTTTTCCCTAAGATTGGGAGCAAGACACGGATGCCCACTCTCCCCACTTTTTTTTTTCAAATTCTGTAAGTATTTTATTTATCACTGAAGAAAAAACACAGCAGCAAGTTCTGTGTTGGCTTCAATATGACCAAACAGTTCATCTTTAACATAGCTACTACATCTGAAAATTGAAGTCAACACAGTCATTACTACAAATTATTTGTTGAAAGGATCTATCCTGAAAAAAATTAGGCAAAAGAATTTAAACAATTCCTCCAAACCACACATTTATAAATATTGTCATATTTAAAATGCTTGAAAGGCATGAAGTCTCCAATAATGGAAAAGCAGTTTGCTATTGGCAACACAAAAAACTCAGCAAGTTTACCAAATGCTTTAAAAGTTAAAAGCTGTAACTGTTTTGGATTCACACTTGGACGAGCTGAAGAAAGAAGTTTCTATGGATGACCACAAACTTAGCCTTGACGAACTACATCGCAAATATGGAACAGATTTGAGCCAAGGTTTAACAAGTGCCCAAGCCGCTGAGATCCTAGCCCGCGACGGTCCCAATGCCCTCACCCCACCTCCCACCACGCCTGAGTGGGTCAAATTCTGTCGGCAGCTCTTCAGGGGGTTCTCAATGTTACTGTGGATTGGAGCCATTCTCTGTTTCTTGGCTTACGGCATCCAAGCTGCCACAGAAGAAGAACCTCAAAATGATAATCTGTATCTTGGTGTGGTGCTATCAGCTGTTGTCATCATAACTGGCTGTTTCTCCTACTATCAAGAAGCTTAAAGTTCAAAGATCATGGAATCCTTCAAAAACATGGTTCCTCAGCAAGCCCTTGTGATTCGAAATGGTGAAAAAATGAGCATAAATGCAGAGGACGTTGTAGTTGGGGATCTGGTGGAAGTGAAAGGAGGGGACCGAATCCCTGCCGATCTCAGAATCATCTCTGCCAACGGCTGCAAGGCGGACAACTCCTCGCTCACCGGAGAATCAGAGCCCCAGACCAGGTCTCCCGATTTCACAAATGAAAACCCCCTGGAGACAAGGAACATTGCCTTCTTTTCAACCAACTGTGTTGAAGGCACTTCACGTGGCATTGTCGTGTACACTGGGGATCGCACCGTGATGGGAAGAATTGCAACATTGGCTTCTGGGTTGGAAGGGGGCCAGACTCCCATTGCTGCAGAGATTGAACATTTTATCCACATCACCACGGGTGTGACTGTGTTCCTTGGTGTGTCCTTCTTCATCCTTTCTCTGATCCTTGAGTACACCTGGCTTGAGGCTGTCATCTTCCTCATCGGCATCATTGTAGCCAATGTGCCAGAAGGTCTGCTGGCCACTGTTACGGTATGTCTGACACTTACAGCCAAATGCATGGCAAGGAAAAACTGCTTAGTGAAGAACTTGGAAGCTGTGGAGACCTTGGGGTCCACCTCCACCATCTGCTCAGATAAAACTGGAACTCTGACTCAGAACCGGATGACCGTGGCCCACATGTGGTTTGACAATCAAATCCATGAAGCCAATATGACAGAAAACCAGAGCGGTGTCTCATTTGACAAGACGTCAGCCACCTGGCTCTCGTTGTCCAGGATTGCAGGTCTTTGTAACAGGGCAGTGTTTCAGGCTAACCAGGAAAACCTACCTATCCTTAAGCGGGCAGTTGCAGGCGATGCCTCTGAGTCAGCGCTTTTAAAATGCATTGAGCTGTGCTGCGGTTCTGTGAAGGAGATGAGAGAACAATACACCAAAATCGTGGAGATCCCCTTCAACTCCACCAATAACTATCAGCTGTCCATTCATAAGAACCCCAACACGTCTGAGGCCCAGCACCTGCTGGTGATGAAAGGTGCTCCAGAAAGGATCCTGGACCGTTGCAGCTCCATCCTCCTCCATGGCAAGGAGCAGGCCCTGGATGAGGAGCTGAAGGATGCCTTTCAGAACGCCTACCTGGAGCTGGGTGGCCTCAGAGAGCGAGTGCTAGGTTTCTGCCACCTTTTTCTGCCTGATGAACAGTTTCCCGAAGGGTTCCAGTTTGACACCGATGATGTGAATTTCCCTATCGATAATCTCTGCTTCGTTGGACTCATCTCCATGAGTGACCCTCCACAGGCAGCTGTTCCCGATGCTGTGGGCAAATGTCGAAGTGCTGGAATTAAGGTCATCATGGTCACGGGAGACCATCTGATCACAGCCAAGGCCATTGCCAAAGGTGTGGGCATCATCTCAGAAGGCAATGAGACTGTAGAAGACATTGCTGCCCGCCTCAACATCCCCGTGAGCCAGGTGAACCCAAGAGATGCCAAGGCCTGCGTGGTGCATGGAAGTGATCTGAAGGACATGACCTCTGAGCAGCTGGATGACATTTTGAAGTACCACACTGAGATTGTGTTTGCCAGGACCTCTCCTCAGCAGAAGCTTATCATTGTGGAAGGCTGCCAGAGACAGGGTGCTATCGTGGCTGTAACTGGTGATGGCGTAAATGACTCTCCAGCTTTGAAGAAGGCAGACATTGGAGTTCCGATGGGGATTGCCGGCTCTGACATGTCTAAGCAGGCTGCTGACATGATTCTTTTGGATGACAACTTTGCCTCGATTGTCACAGGAGTCGAGGAGGGTCGTCTTATCTTTGATAACTTGAAGAAATCCATCGCCTACACCCTAACCAGTAACATTCCAGAGATCACCCCTTTCCTGATATTTATTATTGCAAACATTCCACTACCGCTGGGGACCGTTACTATCCTCTGCATTGACTTGGGCACAGACATGGTTCCTGCCATCTCCCTGGCTTATGAGCAAGCTGAGAGCGACATTATGAAGAGACAGCCCAGAAACCCCCAAACAGATAAGCTTGTGAACGAGCGGCTGATCAGCATGGCCTACGGACAAATTGGTATGATCCAAGCCTTGGGGGGCTTCTTCACTTACTTTGTGATTCTGGCTGAGAACGGCTTCCTCCCCATTCACCTGCTGGGCCTCCGAGTGGACTGGGATGACCGCTGGATCAATGACGTGGAGGACAGCTACGGGCAGCAGTGGACCTACAAACAAAGGAAAATTGTGGAGTTCACCTGCCACACAGCCTTCTTTGTCAGTATCGTGGTGGTGCAGTGGGCTGACCTGGTCATCTGCAAAACCAGGAGGAATTCAGCTTGTTCCCCAGCCCCTCAAACTGCATATGTAGTCCTTTCCTGCCCTCCACAGAGGGGAAGGAGCTTCTGAGGATGTTCCAGCTCTTAAGCCCACCGGGGAGCATAGGCCTCTGCCCCAAGCTGAAGTAGGTGGTCTTCATCTCCCAACAGCCCCTCCCTCCTCTTTCTCATAGAAGGGAGGTGAGGGAGCCAGGATCCTTAGTTCTATTTAACAGTTGGACATGTGGAGGCTCGACCCACGGTGAGGCCAAAGCAGGGTCCCATGAGTCTGGGCCCACCTCTGTGGCTTTGCTACCTGTTCCTGTGGCCAGGTCCAGAAGTGTTAGCACCATCTCTCCCCACTCTTCTGTCTGGATTGTGGGGTACCCCACACCCTGCTTACTCCACTGGGTATTGTTTCAGGAGTTGAGGGAAGGAGCGGGGAAGATGGATGTCCCACCCTAACTGTGATGTCCCACCCTAACTGTAAAGCCCCCTCCCTTTTTTGGGGGGGCCATTTGAGTCATGTATGGTACCAGTCAATAAAGAGACTTTTTGGTTAAAAAAAAAAAGTTTTCCTCATGAGCTGCAAATTTTATTGGCTGAAGAAGCACTGGGCTTGGGTGGTGGTCACACAGAAACCAAGGAGGAAAACTGCAGAACAAGATGCAGCCCGAGAGCTCATGGCTTCTGGGTGGGTTAAGAACTGAATGGCTTGGACACCTCAGGGCAATATCATGAGTGCGTACTGGAGGTCCTAGCCACAGCAATCAGACAACACAAAGAAATAAAGGCATCCATATTGGTAAGGAAGAAGCCAAAATGTCACTGTTTGCAGACAACATGATATTGCACATAAAAATCCCTAAAGGCTCCACTCGAAAACTACTAGAACTAATATCTGAATTCATCAAAGTTGCTGGATGCAAAATTAATATGCAAAAATCTGTTGCATTCCTATACACTAATGATGAACTAGCAGAAAGAGAAATCAGGAAAACTATTCCATTCACAATTGCATCCAAACGAATAAAATACCTAGGAATAAACCTAACCAAGGAAGTGAAAGACCATTACCCTGAAAACTACAAGACATTCTTAAGAGAAATTAAAGAGGACCCTAACAAATGCAAACTCATCCCATGCTCTTGGCTAGGAAGAATTAATATTGTCAAAATGGCCATCCTGCCTAAAGCAATCTACAGATTCAATGCAATCCCTATCAAAATACCAACAGCATTCTTCAATGAACTGGAACAAATTGTTCTAAAATTCATATGGAGCCATAAAAGACCCCAAATAGCCATAGCAATCCTGAGAAGGAAGAATAAAGCAACGGGGAATCTCACTTCCCAACTTCAAGCTCTACTCCAAAGCCACAGTAATCAAGACAATTCGGTACTGGCACAAGAACAGACCCACAGACCAGTGGAACAGAACAGAGAGTCCAAATATTAACCCAAGCAGCAATTAATATACAATAATGGTGGCATAGATATACAATGGGGAAATGACAGCCTCTTCAACAGCTGGTGTTGGCAAAACTGGACAGCTACATGTAAGAGAATGAAACTGGATTATTGCCTAACTCCATACACAAAAGTAAACTGGAAATGGATCAAAGACCTGAATGTAAGTCATGAAACCATAAAACTCTTACCAAAAAACATAGGAAAAACTCTTGTACCTAAACATGAGCAATTTCTTCATGAACATGTCTCCATGGGCAAGGGAAACAAAAGCAAAAATGAGCAAGTGGGACTATATCAAACTAAAAAACTTCTGTACAGCAAAGGACACCATCAGTAGAAAAAAGAGGAATCCTACAGTATGGGAGAATATATTCATAAATGAAATATCTGATAAGGGGTTGACATCCAAAATATACAAAGAGCTCATGTGCACCTCAACAAACAAAAAGCAAATAATCCAATTAAAAAATGGGCAGAGGAGCTGAACAGACACTTCTCCAAAGAAGAAATTCAGATGGCCAACAGGCACATGAAAAGATGCTCCACATCGCTAATCATCAGAGAAATGCAAATTAAGACCACAATGAGATATCCTCACACCAGTTAGGATGGCTGCCATCCAAAAGACAAACAACAACAAATGTTAGCGAGGATGTGGAGAAAAGGGAACCCTCCTACACTGCCGGTGGGAATGTAAATTAGTTCAACCATTGTGGAAAGCAGTATGGAGGGTCCTCAAAAACTCCAAATAGAAATACCATTTGACCCAGGAATTCCACTTCTAGGATTTTACCCTAAGAATGCAGCAGCCCAGTTTGAAAAAGACATACGCACCCCTATGTTTATTGCAGCACTATTTACAATAGCCAAGAAATGGAAGCAACCTAAGTGTCCATCAGTAGATGAATGGATAAAGATGTCGTACATATGCACAGTGGAATATTATTCAGCCATAAGAAGAAAACAAATCCTACCATTTGCAACAACATGGATGGAGCTAGAGGGTATTATGCTCAATGAAATAAGCCAGGCGGGGAAAGACAAGTATCAAATGATTTCACTCATCTGTGGAGTATAAGAACAAAGAAAAAACTGAAGGAACAAAACAGCAGCAGACTCACAGAACCCAAGAATGGACTAACAGTTACCAAAGGGAAAGGGACTGGGAAGAGGGCTGGGAAGGGAGGAATAAGGGGAAAAAAGGGGTATTACAATTAGCACACATAATGTAGTAGGGGGGGCATGGGGAAGGCAGTATAACACAGAGAAGACAAGTAGTGATTCTATAGCATCTTACTACGCTGATGGACAGTGACTGTGATGGGGCATGTGGTGGGTACTTTATAATGGGGGGAGTCTAGTAACCATAATGTTGCTCATGTAATTGTATATTAATGATACCAAAATAAAAATTTTTTTAATATTAAATGAGTGAATATAAAATGTTTAACACAATTCCTGCATAATAGTAGCATTTAATAAATGTTGGATAGTATTTCTATTACTATAATTATTGATGTTCTCACATATGTAAAAATGTGAGGTTCATTTAAAACTGAAACAAAGTAGACAGAAGTACATGCCTTCTGATCTTGTGGAAGTTGGATGGCGATTTGGGTTCAGGGTTACAAGGCAGAGGTAGTTGTGTGTACCAGGGCCTGGCCTGGGTAAGAGGTTAACAGGGGCAGAATGCAGTGGAATTCCTCCCTCCTAGGATTGATAGAAACAAAAGAGGATTCATGACTTCTCCTTAGATATACATACTCTGGTGAGGGAAAGAGTGTGAAGTCCTGCCCATCTGAGGGCTTCTGGAGTGGAACAACCTATGTGTTCTGAGACTCATGACAAGCAGATTGTGTGAATCAATGGATCTGGAATGAAGCACAGGATTCTTTACATTCTTAACAAGCACCAGAGATGTTTCTAGTGCACATGGCTCATTTTTATGGGCTGAACTGTGGCCGCCCCAATTTGTATGTGAAGGCCTAACCCCCAATGTTTCAGAATGTAAACATATTTGGAGATAAGGCCTTCAAATAAGTGACAAAGTGAAAATGAGGCTGTTAGAGAGGGCCCTAATCCAACTGACTGGTCCTTATTAATAAGAGGAAAGTGGGACACTCAAAAAAGACACCAGGGATATGCCCACACAAAGGAAAGGCCATGTGAGGACATGGCGAGAAGACAGCTGTCTGCAAACCAAGGAGAAAAGCCTCAGAAGAAACCAAACCTGCTGATACCTTGACCTCAGACTTTTAGCATTCAGAAACGTGAGAAAATAAATTTGTTATTTAATCCACTCAATCGGTGATATTGTTATAGCAGCCCTAGCAAACTAATACACTCATGAATCATACTTTTTTTTAAGTAAAAAATAAAATCACAAGTTTCAAAATTCAAAAAGTATAAAAGATTGTATAAAGGAAAAAAATCTCCTTCCCACCACTGCTCCCAGGCACTGATTCCCCTTCCTGCAGGCAATCAATGTTATCAGTTCCTTGTGTATCCTTCCAGAGATATTTTATGCACAGGAAAGTATATACATGTATTTGAGCAGAGTTATGGGCCATACTTTCAGAACCCTCCTGTAGGCAGTCGGAGAGGTGCTGGATTTTCTGAGCTGCTGAGTGACATGGTGATGGGATAGACAGTCTTTCTGGCAGGGGTGAGATGCTGGTGCGGGTTTCCAGCTCAAGCATGTAATGGCTGGGAAATTGGTAGGGAGCACAGTGAGAAGATTACAGCTCACGTGTGGATATAAAGGGCCAAAACGAGGGCAGTAGCTGTGAGGCTAGAATGGCAGAGACATAGAGGAAAAATACATCCAAGGTCAAATAAACAGGACTTAACTAATAAAATGATTTTGTTTATACTCCTCTAAATTTAAAACTAATTGGCATGATTGAAAAATACACCTCTCCCCACTCCCATTGGTTTCAACATGGCCAGCGAGCCAGGGAAGAGTGGAGTTTTTACATAGACTTTTTACATCTCCTGAAAGACATATTATCCAGTGATCAGAAATTTGTGCTGTAATAATTATTTCTAAATGGAAAAAAATTTTAAATCCTCTATTGGAAAACCTTTAGCTGCTTTAACCACAGATAGCAGTGACAAGGATAAACCTGTGGACAAGAACTCACTACTGGGTGGCTGAAATGAGAGTTAAAACAAAATTTGCACCACAGTACATTTTGCTTAAAACCCCTCTCGGTGCTCTGAACATAAAATCCAGGCCCCTTCCCACAGCCTCCAAGGCTGAGCAGTGGCCTTGTCCACCTTCCAGCCTCACTC
This sequence comes from Smutsia gigantea, assembly GCA_032199065.1. Lineage (NCBI taxonomy): Eukaryota > Metazoa > Chordata > Mammalia > Pholidota > Manidae > Smutsia > Smutsia gigantea. The sequence goes on from JAVSCE010015775.1 coordinate 26,909, forward strand.
CCAGACACTCTCCTCCCTACTCTCTAACAACAGCCACTCAACTTTCTGTCAGGTCTTCAGTGGTGCTAAACTCCTGCCTGTTTTGTATTTGCACATACTGTTAGTCTGTCTGCAAAGCTCTGTCCCCTCCTCTTTGCCTGACTCACTCCTATTTACTCTTCAGGCACCAGTTTAAGTGTCACTTCCACAGGGAAACCTTCCCTTAGCCCCTAGATTAGGAAAATTTTCTTTAGTGTTTGTTTTCTTAGCACCCTCTTATTTTCCCTCACAGTATTTCTTAATGTCTGGCTCCCCCACTCAACTGTGAGCTCCGTGAGAGTAGAGGCTATGCCTCTTTTGTTCACCATCATATCCGCAGTGCCTGGTATAGTGCGGGTGCTCAATGGAAATTTCAGTTGAAGGCAGAAAAACAGTACAATGTGCTCTAGGAGTGGTTCCTGCCATGAGAAGCCTGGTAAGAAAAGGATCCAACTACCTCCTCTACATTCTCCCTCTGCCATCTCAGCAGCATGTCCAAGCTCTCCATTCCTAACCTGACCTAGTCTTCAACCCACCTCTACCCTTTAACTCTTGAGTAACAACAGCCCTCTCTCCTCTCAGTCTAGCTATCATTTTCCCAATTTTTATAGAAAACAGATACAGAAAACGATTTCACTTTCTTCTTAACATCACTGCAAAAACAACAATGCTAATTTCATGAAAAAAGGTAACAGACTTCCAGATTGAATGTCAAATTGATAATAAGGGCAGCCACCATTCAGTTCCAGTTGTCATGAGGAAATGGGGGCCCTGTGTGCCACATTCCATTTTTTTCAGAAGTCAGGAATCCATATTTTGTATGAAGTTTCCTATTTTTGAAATACTGGCAACTAGTTCTTAAAATGTGAACATCTGTTAGCTTACTTAATGAAGTACATCTATGGGCCAGAGGTGTCCCATAAGCCACCACTTTGTGAGCTCTGAATAGTAAATAATTTAACTATAATACAAGTGAGAATGAAAACAGTCATGTAATAGGAGGTAAAGCAGCAAACCATAGGAACACACAGAATGCACACTGTCATATTAATGGATCCATTTAACAAAAAAACAGGCCAGGTAACCCATTTGTGTAAGAGCACAGCCAAGACAGCATTCCTGGGCCCCAACCTTTGGCCTCCTGTAACACACAGCTTGTCCAGTCATAGTCCATAACATGTGCTCTTGCCGAACTTTGCCTCCTGGAGCTTAGCAATGAATACAGCAAGTGAGGGAGGAATGATTTTTTTTTTAAAGGCTTAGAAAGGAGCACAGTGTTCTTTCAGAAAAGCACTATAGGAAATGAGTTTGTGAAAAATGATCCTTAGGCATTTGTATTCATTAATAGTTCATTCCTAGGTGTACCTGTTGAGTTTAGCCATTTTGATTTTAATTTCCAATACTGCACTTTAAGATCCTCACTTTACTCCCTTGGTTCATCTCCTCAGTCTTCTAATTAACCAGAACATTCAAACTTGTGTTTGCCACTTAATCCTACCTAACCTCAATATTCTAGTTTTCCTCTCATAAAAATACTCCTAAATGCTACTTAAATCTAACAACTTCCTCAAAGCTTATCTGGACTATTCTAACTCAACTTATCTCTCCATCCTTCCTTCATCATTTCCATTCCCCTAATTGATGACCCATTTGTGAATACCTCTGTGTAGCTCCATAATTCATGGACTTTTTATGATTTACCTTAGGTAATTAGTTTTCTGGAATATAGCCATAGTTCACAAAATGAATATTCATAGCCCTCTTAGGACTACCTGAAATCCTAGATGAGTAATTCTTATGACAAGTTATATAAAGAGGATTGAGGACATACGGGACATAAAAAGTCAGATGCAAGGATGTTCACTGAAGCAATATTTGTAGTAGAAAAAGGCTAGATAAATCCCAAATGTCCACCACTTGGAGAATAAATGTACCAGGACACAACCATACTGTGGATTACTATGAATGTTTCATGTATTAATGGACACAGTTTGTCTCAGGTTGGGTTTGCTAGAAGCAGAAATTGAGATAAGGATTCTTGTACACATGATTCATTGCAGAGGTGTTCTCAAGAGAAAGGAGTAAGACAAGCAGGATAGGGCCAGAGGAAATGCTAGGCAAGAATTTGGTCTTAGATGGAGACTAGGCTCAGGCTGAACCCACAGAGATCCTCTGGTGTATAAACTGCATTATCATGTACTTCTCCCCCACCTTCAGGAAAAGGTCTCTTGTACCCAACAGGTCTCAAAATGTTTGAGACCCCTTTCTCTAGTGCACAGTTACCTAAGTAGATGGCCATGGGTCCCTTTGGGAAAGGACTATGGGAATCATTACTACATACAGTCGCAGGGCTACTGTGGGCTCCTTCTTCCCTGGGGACTTAAACTCTTTAGTCCATGGGTTCCAGGTCTGAAAACCAGCTCAAGTCCAGAAATTCAGCAAGAAATCTTGACTTTATATTGGAACAACTGCCCTCAGCCTCCTGATCATTCAAGCTTGATTGCTTTTGATTTTGCAGACTGAGTGGTATGGGATGGGATTGTCTTCCCATCCATTTTGTCCCTAGGGATGCCATATTCTATTAAGCACCTCCATAACTCTCGCTGGGCCAGGCCCCCTTGGCTGCCACTCTGACCTAGCTCCATATTACCTTTTTGCATCCACCGAGCTCCTGGCAGTTGAGTACAGCCACCTGGCCTCTATTACTTCAGTTTCTCCAACATCCCCACTGCTAGTTATGAGCCCAGCTCTGTGATGGCTCCTCCTGCTCTCTGCCCTGGCATGCAGAGAGCCACGTGAACTTCTTAGTGACACATTCCTCATCACATTCCTCATGGCCTTGGTGAACAGTGTATTCCCTGAGCTGTTCTGAACCATATAACCCCCAGTGGGTATTCTGCCCTCACATAACATATCCATTCTAGCATGCCTACCTGCCTGAGCCTTCTAATCAGTCTGTTGTGGCAATACAAGCATTTCTACCCAACTTAGTATCAGCCAACATGTTTTCCATGCTTCTAGGATCCATCCTGGAAGTTTGCACCATCCTTCAGTGTCCTTGCCAGGGTGTTAAATCCTACATCCCAGAATACTTCTATATTTACAATTATTTTTAAGCCAAATTTGGGTTTGTCTTGCCAATGGGTTTCAGCCCCAGGCAAGTTCACTATGGATTCAATGTGACCAAAGAAATGACAGTAGAACATTCATTGGGTGAAAGTGTTATACCCAAGTTTATTCCCACGGTGGCAGTTCAATCACTAGAATCCTGTCCACTCAGAGCGAGTCTTCATGCAGCAAGCTGGTCTCTGCCTCTGGGCCTCTCTGCCCCCGCAGTCGTCTCACTTTCTATCCTCAGCGCTGCCGCCACTCCAGTCTTGTCTCTGCTCTCCTGCAGCCTTGCAGCCATGCCACCGTGTCACCCAGGGCACTGGGCAGAGCTCTTTATATAGTCAATAGCAACGTATTGCCCACACGTGTGTAGTGAGCTAGCGAACCAGGGCCAGGTGAGAATCCTGGCCATGGGAACCTTCACTTTATCCACACTCCACCTCTCCAGGATTCTCGCCTCTCAGTCTATGTGTCCTCAGTCCTCTGCAATGCTCCCTGTGCAAGGAAACTGGAACACTGTAAAAGGACCATGGGTGGGCCTTACAATACCCACCTTCTCCAGCCTCCCCAGCAGAAAGCCTTGCAGACACACAGGCCGACCTTGTTGCTTTATCTCTGCCTTCTGCTTCATCCTCAGCAGCCGGAACCACTGCTCTGGTCTCAGTTGTTGCCACAGCTCCAGTCACCCAATTTCTTTCTGTCTGCGCCTGCCTTTTCAAACCAACCCACATCTGGGTCCTCGTGACCTTCACGGGGCCCTTTAAGTTCTTCCTTTGAGAAGCAGACTGTATTTCCTCTAGTGCTTGAGGCTGAGGACAGAAGCAGAGCATGGAGTGCTCCACGACCTGAGGAGGGGGCTGTACCTCTCCTGAAAGAACCCGCAGTTGCCGAGTCCTTTGGGCTCTCCACCAGCTTTCAACCAGGTGGGGTCTCCACAGAGGAGGGGCTGATGCCTCCGGCACCCGCAGGGCCTCCACCCCCACCTGTTCCTCAAACCTCCACTCCTCCATTTCTGGGGCTGAGAGCTCCACTACATCCTTCCCCTGCCCCCGGCACCTGGCAGCCTGCATGCTGCTGCTTCTCGGGCCGCTCCTTCTCAGGTCGCTGCTCCCTCTGGTGCTGCTTCCCCCCGGGCCACCACGACATCCTTTACCATTTCCACAGCACTTCGTAGGGACACCATCTCAGTCAAGCAGCAAATTTTCTTTCTCCTAAGGTGGACACCAGTCCTCCACCCCTTCACAGTACATGTTCACTGGGGGACACTCGAATGTCTCCCCGTCCATAGGTGCAGCCTGCTGAAACACTCCTTCCATGAGGGCAGCCTGTTCTTTTCCTTGGTCACCAATGAACCCTGCCTAGGTCGCCAATTGTCTTGCCAATGGGTTTCTGCCCCAGGCAAGTTCACTATGAATTCAATGTGACCAAAGAAATGACAGTAGAATATTCTTGGGGTGAAAGAGTTATACCCAACTTTATTCCCACGGTGGCAGGTCACTCACTAGAATCCCATCCACGCAGGGCGAGTCTGCATGCAGCAAGACGGTCTCCGCCTCTGGGCCTCTCGCAGCCGACTCAGTCTCTATTCTCAGTGCTGCCACCACTCCAGTCTGGTCTCTGCTCTCCTGCAGCCTTGCAGCTGTGCCACTGTGTCACCCAGAGCACTGGGTGGAACTCTTTATATAGAATCAATAGCAACATATTGCCCACATGAATGTAGTGGGCTAGCCAACCAGGGCCAGGTGAGAATCCTGGCCACAGAAACCTTCACTTTATCCACAGTGTTCTACCTCCCTAAAAAATCCTTGCCGATACCTACTGTCTTTGCTTCTGCTGGCACATTTTGACTAGATGCTGCAGTTTTATCAGGATATTGTCCCTTTCCTATTTTAGCAGGCAAAGAACATCCCTAGCTGGTGACATTGTGACTTAACCCTAGTTATTGACCTATTGTCTAGGCGGAGCAGGGTAGTGGGTGGAGGACAAGTCTGGAGTGGGGATAAGGCACGTGTCTTGCAAGGTAGAAGCCTCTGAATTATGTTCGAGCAAGCAGGGTACCTTTTAATAGGGATGAGTGGACCATTTCTAAGGCTCAGAGGGTTCAGGGAAATCTGGGAATTCAAGGTTTTCAAGACCCAGAAGTCCCTCTCTCATATGTCAGAGTCCCATTCTTTCCCAACCAGGGCCCTGACCTTGGCATAGCAGACCTGGAATAGTTGGGATTTTAACCACCTTTGGAGATTGATTACTCTTATGACTAAAATCCTGGGCCCAGTCCTTCACTTTATCATCCTGCCCAGGTGGCAAGAGCTTCTTTATATGTTACCAAGGAGGTTCTGTGGCTTTCACACTTAACTTTATAAATTGCCAACTAATCACTTTCAGCTTTTTGTTATCTTTTTCCAGAATGTCAATCAAACAGGAGTAGCCACCAAATTCCATTCTTTTAAAGATTACTGTTCTCCCCATATTCCTCAAATGTCTGATATATCCCCATAGCTGTTACCTTCTCTCCCACCAATGAAAGTTTTAACTGCAGTGCTACCTTGTGTCAGGGACTATCCATGTTCCACCTGCCATCAGGATGGGGTCCTCAATGCCAGACAGGCAGTGGGTGATCCAGGTTCAAAATCCCATCATTACACCTTTTAGAGAAATGGAAGTTCCATGGCCAGAATTCTCACCTGACCTTGGTCTGCTTGTCCATTGTGCACGTGCAATACTCACAGGCACATGCTTACACATGTGTGGGCAATGAGTTATTACTGCCTCTGTATAAAGAGCTCTTCCTAGTTCATTGGGGCTGCAAAGTGGTGGAGAGTCCTGGAGTCAGACACCGGCTTGCTGCATGCAGACTGCCCTGAGGCCCATGGGATTCTAGCACTTGACTTGCCACCAAGAGAATAAAACTCAGTAAAAGCCCTTTTACCCCAAGAACATTCTGTTCTCATTTTTTGGTCTCACCAAATCCAGAGTGAACTTTCACCTGGGGCTGAAACCCTCAGACGAGACTTAGGGAAGTTGGGGTACCTATGGGCAGGATTCTCACTGAACTTAAAACACCTGATGATGTAACTGGCCTGTTGCTAGGTTACCGCTTCCACCCCTTTAGGCAATAAGCTATTATTGCACTATATAGAGAGCTCAGCCCAGTGCTCTGCACAGAGGCAGAGACACTAGTGTTCAACCTACCGCCGGGAGAACAAGCCAGGTAAAAAAAACCTTTCACCCCAAAGAACATTTTGCTGTCAATTTCTTTGGTCACATTGAATCCACAGTGAACTTGCCTGGGGCTGAAACCCATTGGCAAGACAATTGGCGAAAGTCAGCAGGGTTCATTGTTGCCCAAGGAAAAAGACAGGTTGCCCTTATGGGAGGGGTGCTTCAGCTGGCTGCCCCTGTGATTGCGGAGATGGTGGATAGGCCCCCAATGGGTATGTGGTCTGAGGTGGCTTGCCTCCTAGAGGACTGGGCCCCACCCCAGGACTGGAGGCAAGTGAAGGTGATAACTGAGGCAGTAGGATTAGCCCTTGGTATAGGAAGTAGGTCTTTTGAGAGACAGAGTGCCCGTGAAGCAGCGGGAACTGTGGGTTGGCTACTTCCCACAGTATTAAAACAGTCTACAGAAGAGAAGAACATGCTCCTGAAAAAGACCCAAGAAATGTCAACACGAGAACATGAGCTGCAAACTTCTGTGGATTCCATGAAGAAGGAAATGGCATTGATGCAAGAAGAGGCAGCATGAGAACACCGGCAGCAAGGTGCCATTGAAGAGGTAAAAAATTCTTTACCAAACGAGACAGCAGTGCTGCCAAGTGCTCTGAAGGAGGAAAAGGCCATCAAGGAAAAAGAGGAACTCCTGAGGGAAGCACAGGCGGAGGTGGCACGAGAACACCAGATGCAAAGCATTGAGGTGAAGGTAAGAGAGCTGCTGAAGACTGAGGTAGCATTGCTGCAAGGCACAGTAGAAAAGGTAAAGGTTGTAGCAGAGGAGGCACTCGGAGGAGGGGAGAGAAAGGTGCCATCAGGCCCAGAATGGAGGAGCTGGGGAAGGATGAAGGGGTGATGCCAGAGGCACTGGCACCTCCTGTATTGAAAGCACGCCCAGTGGTTGTAAAGAAAATAAGGACCCAGCAGGTGAAAGTTCCCCAAGGAGAGGAGCAGCCCCCTCCCCAGGTCATGGAGCACTCTATGGTCCTCCCCTATACTCAGGCTGAGCTGGTGGATTTGGGCTCCCGGTTTAGGGAGAAGCCCTCGGAGTCAATAGCTCCTGCATCTGTGGGACTTAGGGGTAGGTGGAATTGCTCTATCGTGATCAGAGATGGGAAAGTTGTCTTCCCTGACAGTGCAGCCTGCCTTGAGGCAGCGATTACAAAATGCACATCAGACCCCAGGGAATCACTCCCTCCTCAATTGGCTTATGGCTGCACTTCATGCTGTGTGGCCCAATCCGGGTGATCTACCATCCTCTCCTGTTAGATGGCAGACATATGCTGAGCTCCAACAGGTGTTATGAGAGCTAGGCATAAGAAATGCCTTCTTTAGTCCAGAGAATTATGGCCTAGATGAAGAGATTTTCACTACTGGGATGAGAAATATTGTGCTTCAAATGGCTCCCGCATCCCTCTTTGGGTCTCTAGTGGCCCTTCTTTCACCTCACTTATGGCATCCCATAAGCGAGGTGACATGTACAGTAGTAGACTTAGGAGAGGCTGAAGCAATGAGAACCTGGAAAGAAATAAGATCTGCTACTCACAAGAAGAATTTAAAGGGCCCCGTGAAGGTTACGAGAACCCAGATGTGAGTTAATTTAATATGGGCAGGAGCAGATGAAAGGAAATTAGATAGGAAGTCAAACAGGATCTTACCAGAGCTATGGTAACAACTGAAACCAGAGCAGCAGTCCCAGGCACTAAGACCAAAGAGGCAGAGGTCAGAGACAAAGGCACAAGTCTGGCCTGTGTGTTTGTAAGACTTCCTGCTGGAGAGCGAGCCAAGCTCACTTGAGCCCACACAAAAAGATGATTGGGGAACCCGGTTTGACTGAGCGGAAAGTCAAGGTATCTGCCCTGAGAGACCAGAGGGGGACCAGAGCCACATGTTGAAATAGCTATCCATTGGTCCCCAGTGAACATACAATGCATCCTGGCTCCGGTGGACACAGGGGCTGAATATTCGCTGATTCATGGTAACCCTGAGTGGTTCCCTGGGACCCCCACTATCATAGATGGATATGGGGGTAAGGCTAACAGAATGAAAAAAGCCCAAATCCCTTTGGGAATAGGGCGTCTACCTCCAAAAGGGTATACTGTGTGTATATCTCCTATCCCTGAGTATACTTTGGGGACTAATATCCTGCAGGGTCTATGGTTACAGACCACTGAGAGTACATGTGGTGAAGGCAGTTCTGAGGGGACATGTTAGGCACCCACCCATAGCTTTGCCTGTGCCTCAGCAGGTGACTAATACCAAACAGTACAAACTGCCTGGAGGGCATAAAGAGATTGGAGAAACTCCAGGAGCTGGAAAAGGTGGATATTATTAAGCCCACGCATAGTCCTTTCAATTCCCCAGTGTGGCCAGTAAAAAAGCCAGATGGCTCCGGGCGTATGACTGTGGATTACAGAGAACTGAATAAATTCATTCCTCCTATGCATGCTTCTGTCCCCTCTATTGCAGGCTTGATGGATACCCTAAGCCATGAACTAGGAACATACCATTATGTGGTAGATATTGCTAATGCCTTCTTTTCCATTAACATTGAGCAGGAAAGTCAGGAACAGTTTGCCTTCATGGGGGAAGGATGACAATGGACTTTCACTGTCCTTCCACAGGGATACCTCCACAACCCCACCATCTGTCATGGACTTATAGCCCAGGGCTTGGCTACATAGGAGAAATAGCCAACGGTGCAGCTGTACCATTATATTGATGATGTCATGCTCATGTCCAATTCTCTTTCAGATCTAGAAGGTGCAGCACCTAGACTGCTGCAACATTTACAGGAAAAAGGATGGGCTGTGAACAGTTACCAAGGTTAAGGGACCTGGTTTGTCTGTCAAATTCTTGGGGGTCGTCTGGCTGGGTAAGACCACAGTTATACCAGAAGCAGTTATAAAGTCCAGGCCTTTCCTACCCCTACAACTGTCGCATTGCTACAGGAGTTTTTGGGTCTTCTAGGCTACTGGAGAGCATTTATCCCGCACTTGGCACAAATTCTGAAGCCCTTATACCAGTTGGTACGAAAGGGTGTCAGGTGGGACTGGGATGAGACATGTGCATCTGCCTTTACTACAGCAAAATGGGCAGTCAAGGCCATGTGGGCCTTGAGTGTGATGGACCCATCGAAGCCCCGTGAGCTGGATGTTCATGTGACTGATGACAGTTCTGGCTGGGGTCTCTGACAGTGACTTGAATGAACTCGCCAACCTATTGGATTCTGGTCACAACTCTGGAAAGGGGCAGAGGTACAATACAGTTTGATAGAAAAACAACTGGCTACCATGTATCACACCTTGCTGGCTACAGAACCCATCACTGGAATGGCCCTGATAAAGGTAATAACCACCTATCCCATCTTGGGGTGGGTATGAGACTGGACCCAAAAGCCAAGGAGTGGTGTGGCACAAACGCCCACACTAGCCAAGTGGGGTGCTTACCTACAGCAGCGTAGTGCCCTCTCTAGTAGCCCTTGAGTGAAGAACTCCAGTGCTTATTGGGGCCAGTGACATATACTAGTGAAAAGCAGGAAGAACTGGCTTTTGAACCATTAGTAGCAGAGAGTCCCTATCAGGAGGGAAGCGCCCCTACACCCAGCTGTGGGCAGCCCCCAAAATGGAGGTCCATAGCTTTCCATCCTAAGACTGAGACAATATGGATGGAAGATGGTGAGGGAAAGAGCAGCCAACGGGCAGAGTTGCCAGTTGTGTGGCTTGTGATCAGCCAGGAGCCCTCCCCTATAGTTGTCTGCACTGACAGCTGTGCGGTCAATCAGAGCTTGACCCTGTGGCTACCAACCTGGTACCATGCCAACTGGCTGGTTGGTCACTGACCCTTATGGGGGCAAAAACTGTGGCAAGACTTATGGGCCTGTGGTCATACTAAAATAATTACAGTATACCATGTGACACGTTATTTGCCACTGGCATCCCCAGGAAATGATGAAGCAGATAAATTGGCCCAGATACGTTGGTTAGAAGGAAAGCCTGCCTCTGCTGTAGCCCAATGGTTACATCAGCATTTGTTGTATGCGGGGCAAAGGACAATGTGGGCTGTAGTCCATCAGTGGGGCTTGCCTTTGACCTTCGAAGAAGTTAGTAGAGCCCAGCAGGAGTGCGTCGTGTGCTCCAAAAGGGACTTACACCGAGTTCTACAGCAACATGGGACAATAGCTAAGGGGCCTATACCCCTCGTCAGGTGGCAGATAGACTATATTGGGCCTCTACCTGTGTCAGAAGGATATCGGTGTGCTATGAGTTGTGTGGACACAGCTCTTGGACTTCTGGTTGCTTTTCCTACCCGTTGTGCAGACCAGCAGACGACCAAAAGAGGCCTAGAGCATCTTTGTTGTCTATGGATGACCACAGGTAACTGAGAGTGATCAGGGCACCCATTTTACTGGACATACACTGCAAGAATGAGTGCGACAGCTGGGGATCAAATGGAAGTTTCTTGTGCCATACAATCCTACTGCAGCAGGCATGATAGAGAAGCACAATGGCTTGTTAAAATCCAGACTAAAGTCAGATACCAATAGTCTGCAGGGATGGTCAGTCGGCTTATGGACCGTGCTACAGCATTTGAACGAGAAACCCCAAAAGGGAGCCCTGAGCTCTATAGGCATGTTAACACATATGGCTGCCTCCCCTTTACAACTGCAAGTACAAACTAAGGAAGAATCACTGAAG
>JAVSCE010015776.1:0-51539 GCA_032199065.1 Smutsia gigantea
GTGGCTTTGTGTTGTTGTTGTCATTTGTCTCCACATACTCTTTGATTTCTGTTTTGATTTGGTCATTGACCCATTGATTAATTAGGAGAATGTTGTTAAGTCTCCATGTATTTGTGAGCCTTTTTTTTTTTTTTCTAAAGTTTAATTCTAGTTTAATACCTTTATGATCTGAGAAGTTGGTTGGTAGAATTTCAATATTTTCGATTTTACTGAGGTTCTTTTTGTGGCCTAGTATGTGGTCTATTCTGGAAAATGTTCCATGTGCACTTGAGAAGAATGTGTATCCTGTTGCTTTTGGTGTAGAGTTCTGTAGATGTCTGTTAGGTCCATCTGTTCTAGTGTGTTGTTCAGTGCCTCTGTGTCTTTACTTATTTTCTGTCTGGTTGATCTGTCCCTTGGAGTGAGTGGTGTGTTGAAGTCACCTAAAATGAATCCATTGCTGTCTATTTCCTCCTTTAATTCTGTTAGTATTTGTTTCACAAATGCCAGTGCTCCTGTGTTGGGTGCATGTATATTTAAAATGGTTATGTCCTCTTTTTGGATTGACCCCTTTATCATTATGTAATGTCCTTCTTTGTCTCTTGCTACTTTCTTCGTTTTGAAGTCTATTTTGCCTGATACAAGTACTGCAACACCTGCTTTTTTCTCCTTGTTATTTGCATGAAATATCTTTTTCCATCCCTTCACTTTTAATCTGGGGATATCTTTGCATTTGAGGTGAGTTTCTTGTAGGCAGCATATAGATGGGTCTTGCTTTTTTATCCATTCTGTTACTCTGTGTCTTTTGATTGGTGCATTCAGTCCATTTACATTTAGGGTGATTATTGATAGATATGTACTTATTGCCATTGCTGGCTTTAGATTCATGGTTACCAAAGGTTCAAGGGTTGCTTCTTTACTATCTCACAATCTAACTTGACTTTCTTGTTAAGTTATTGTAAACACAGTGTGATGTTTCTTTATTTCTCTCCCTTATTCTTCCTCCTCCATTCTTTCTATACTAGATGTTTTATTCTTTGCCTTTCGTTAGTTTTGGATGGTCTGCTTTCTTTGCTATGATTTTATTTTCTCTGGTGACATCTTTTTAGCCTTAGGAGTGCTTCCCTCTAGAGCAGTTGCTTTAAGATGTCCTGTGGAGGTGGTTTATGGGAGGCAAATTCTCTCAGCTTTTGCTTGTCTGGAAATTGTTTAATCCCTCCATCATATTTAAATGATAATTGTGCTGGATACAGTAGTCTTGGTTCGAGGCCCTTCTGTTTCATTGCGTTAAATATATCATGCCATTCTCTTCTAGCCTGTAAGGTTTCTGTTGAGAAGTCTGATGTTAGTCTGATGGGTTTTCCTTTGAAGGTGATCTTTTTTCTTTCTCTAGCTGCATTTAATACTCTGTCCTTATCTTTGATCTTTGCCATTTTAATTATTATGTGTCTTGGTGTTGTCTTCCTGGGGTCCCTTGTGTTAGGAGATCTGTGGGCTTCCATGGACTGCGAGGCTATTTCCTTCCCCAGCATGGGGAACTTTTCAGCAATTATTTCTTCAAAGACACTTTCTATCCCTTTTTCTCTCTCTTCTTCCTCTGGTACTCCTATAATGCAAATATTGTTCCTTTTGGATTGGTCACACAGTTCTCTTAATATTCTTTCATTCCTAGAGATCCTTTTATCTCTATCTGCCTCAGCTGCTCTGTGTTCCTGTTCTGTGATTTCTATTGCATTAACAGTCTCTTGCATCTCGTCCAGTCTGCTGCTGAGCCCGTTGATGGCTTGTCTCATTTCTGCATTGTCTTTCCTCACTTCCCTCACTTCCTCCCTTAGCTCTTGCTTATTTCTCTGTAGATCCATCAGCATGGTTATGACTTTTATTCTGAATTCTTTTTCAGGAAGATGCTGCATTTCCATCCCTTGAGATTCCTTCTCAGAGGGGGTCTGGATCTTGGTGATTTTTGTCTGTATCATGTTCTTCTGTCTTGTGATGTTGACAGGAGTGGTCGCTGGTAGTTGCCACGTATGTCAGCTGGGCTCTGCCTCGCGGGGTGCTGAGTCGTCCCAGGTGTGGCTGCATGCTGTGCACTTTCCTGTGTGCTCTGATTTCTCTTTTAGGAATAGTTGTATTTGCTGTATATTCATAGATTTATATAGTTTTTTGGGAGGTGATTTCTGCCGCCCTGCTCACACCGCCATCTTCCCGGAAGTGATCTACAGTATCATTTTGATAACATAATCAAGAACAAATCATAATATGAGTTTCAGGGTCACTTTAAAGAAAATTATATATTAAAAAAAAGGAAGTGATTTTTCACAAGCAGCAGCAACCACTGGGGAGAAAGCAGTTTTCTGAAGAGCCTGGAAAGTAATTGAGCCGCAAATTACACCTTCCAGATGGCGCGCATACTTAGTGCATTCAGAACATGAGGAACAGCCTCCTGGAAAGGGAGATGTTTGTAGGTGAAAACTACAGAAGTTACAGAACCATGCTTATCCCTGTAAATGCAGACAGGGGCTCAGTGCAAGCATGCAGGTGTCTCTGTTCTGAGAAATGATCAAAGTATTGACATAAAGCATCTCTAGGCTGGTTCCTCTCTCTGCCTGGGCCAGATATTCAGGGGCAAAGCTGTCTTTTTAAATATTGCCTTTTTTTTCAGTCACATAAGCTAATTCCAAGAAATGTCGTTCTGTCTAACCTAGAGCTGTCTTCTCTTGGACTCAGAGGGGGTTCCCAAAGCCTCCGGGAGGGAGCGGGGTGCTCAGAACTAGGAGGTGGGAGCCTGCTGACCTAAGCTGGGGAACTGCCTCGGTTTCCTGATCCATAACACAGGGACAGGATGGCACTGCTGACCTGGGTTTGGGTGAAGACTCTGAGAGAGAAAGGACACCAGCCCTAGGGACCCTCAGCCTGTGCATCATGGCCCTCCTGCTGTGTCCCTGCCCGTCTGTCCCCCACCTACTGGCAAGGGCTAGTTAACTTAGGAACAGGGCACAGAGCCCTGGGAAGTTAAAGTGTCCCTCAGGAGGAAGCAAATGGACCTGTGCTTGTGATGGCATCCCAGATGGTGTGGGATGCCTCTACAACCTTCTGGAACGTTTTCAGCTTGGCGGTTGGATGGATAACATGGAGCAGGTGCAGTAGGGGCACTGAGGTCTCGGCAAGCACAGCAATGTGTCCTCTGCTCTCCTGTGAATGGCACGTTCCTTCGACTTACACGCAGAATTAAGTGGGGCTTAAATCCATCCTTGCTACTAAAAATCAAAATGGTGCTTTGCATCTGCTTATCACTCTAACACTTTCAAGTTTTCCAGTAAGGCTCGAACTCTGCTGTTCTATGTTGTCTAAAGGGTCACCGGCCATCTGGAAGAGTGGGCCCAGGATGCTGGGGATCCACATGTGGCTCCAGCCCTTGCATCACAGAGTCCAGGGTGATCGCTCTCAGGGCTCCTGTGTGGCCACACTGGGTGCTTTTGTTGGTTGTGTGCTGGGCCCAGGCCTGAGGTAGGTGAGGGTGGGCCCAGCTCCAGGGGTCCCAGGAAGTGGCCCTTGGGTGTCCACCACGTTGCCACCCTCCTCTACCGGTCACTGTCCTGCATTTGGTTGACAGCTCCCCGCCAGGGTGGTACCAGATTTCAGAGAGCTTGCAGTTTGAGTGCCCACGTGTCTAAAACTGTGTGCTTTCGGGCCTCATGCTTGAGCTCCCGTTTCTACAGCCTGGGGCCTCTGTTCACAAGGCAGGGACAGAGTGGGCCACAGTTTATGGTTATATAAGGGAGACACTAAAAAATTACAGAACTTGAAAGATAAAATTTGACTTTTAAGAAAATGTTTTAAAACTAAAAGAAAAAGCGAAACACTTCTTTGCTTGGAAGGAAAAAGAGCTACAAATAAACAGGAAAAAAGCTCAAGTAGAATAATAATCTAGATCCCTTGGAAAGGTTTTGAGGCTTGATAATATTTTATATTACCTTTTATTTAAAAACAATCAGTTTATAATGTTAGATTAAATGTTTGTGGTGCAAACCATCCTGCACAGGATAAACACAACCTGAAATTGGCACCTTTGTTTTGTTTAAACCTGGGGCCCTGCCAACAGGGGCTCCATTTGCAGGATTTGCATCAGCAGCTGCTCGGTGCTCACAGGTGAGCCGGAAACACGTGCCGCGAGAAGACGGGAATTACTCTGTCTGCGTGGGCTGCATCACGCTCTGCTCTCCCTCCCACTCTCCAGGGTGCGTGTGGCTGTTCGTTCATTTTCTCCTCCGTTCATTCAAGAGCTCCCGCACACTGTCTCAGCCGGACCACCACCCAGTCCTCCTCAGGGCCGGCAGGCCGTGAGGGCTGCTTCTGCCCTTTGCTCACAGACTTCCTCTAAGACCCCTGCTCACTGACGGTGGCAGCAGGCCCCCCCAGGAACAGGCCCACGATCCCGTGCATGTGTGCTGGCCACGGAGACAGTGACCCGGCCACTGACCTAAACCCAAAGACAAGCCACGTGGAGGGCGAAGCTTTGCCGCGGCTGCTGACCACCTGCGTGGCCTCCGTGTCCAGGGAGGGATGAGGTTCGTCTGGATCCACAGGTCAGCACTGTCCAGCTCGTGGCAGAGTTACTCAGGGGCTCCCTCCATCTGTGGAAGCGGCAAAGAACAACAGAAAAGCAGAACAAAGAGACCGTCACCTTTTCCTCTGCTTGAAGCCACGTGAGGAAACACAGTGTGGGAAGGAGCCCGGGAAGGCCTGACAAGGTGGCCCCAGTCATGCGCCTGGTGTGGGGCCCGTCCTCCAGCCCCCGCATCCAGGGCAGGCCTCTTCCTCGAGAGGCTTCGTGCATCAATGTGTGATGGGCATCAGTGCCTGGCTTGAGCAAGGGCCATGGGTGCCCGCAAGACCGTGAAGCCCTCATGGACGTCTAGAGGTGAGAGGGCTGGACACTGTCCTGGACCTGAGCCAGCTCCCAGGAGCAGTTGAGGAGGTGCAGCGTGGTCCGTGGGCCTGTCTTCGTGTTCAGAGGATGGCAGATGAGTCGGGCGCCTGGCCTCAGCTCTCTGGGAGGAGGGGCACTGGTGTCTGGTGGGTGCAGGGGAGGGAGGCCAGGCTGTGGGACGGCTTGGTGCTGCCCCTGGTGAGGGCAGGGCAGCCAGTTTCCTGCCTCGCCTGTGCCCGTGTGGACACATGCACCACCTCATCCTCCCCTGCCCAGTGCACAGAGTCATCCCTGGGAGACGTGTGGTCAGCCTTCCACAGGTCCCAGGGCCTCCTGGCATTCAGGCCAAAGTGTTACTGAATACCTCTGGGCTGTGGGCGCTCCGCACACCCTCCCCTGACTCGGACCTGGGGGCGTAGGTCTCACACCCCCTGCAGAGGCGGAAATGGCTGTGCTGCCTTGCACAAGCTGAACTGGGACTTGGCGCTCCATGGGTCTGAGACATTGCAGGCCGCACCACTGCCCGCCCAGCATGGGCCCCCACTTGTCCAAGCCCCAGTACAGGTGGGCGTGAGGTCCGCCCGGTGAGCTGAGGCCAAGCCCACCGTCAGCGCCCAGTGGCTCTTCCCACCACTGTGGCCCCTGCTGTTCTGCCCCCATTGACTGACTTGTAGATGGCATCTCATGGCTTCCTCTGTTCAAGGGCTGGGCACAGGCCCCTCTGTTCCTGCAGGTCTGTAATCAGTCATTGTTAAGTCCAGCTCATACCATGACACAGTCCCTCTTTCACAGATCATAATTTCTGTCCTGAAATAGCATTCCTGAGAGACATTTTTAGGAGCCTAAGAAGCTTCTGACTCGGCTGCACTTGGAGGCGGTGAATGGAAACAGGACGCAACAAGCCCCAGTTACCTGGGATAGATCCCTGGGTCTGGAGGTCACCTCTCTTTCTCGAGACGCCAGCCAGGAGATCCACGGACACTTTCTCCTCATTTGAAATCACAGTGTGAAGGCGGTTTGGACTTCTGGTGCATCCTGTGGGACGAGTTTCGTGGTCAGCATGAGCTCATTTTTCAGAGAAAGGAGCCACATCCGGATAGAATAGCGGCTGTGCTCCAATAAACAGGCAGTTTGTATGCAAGGGGGAGGCCTTTCGGCGGAGGAAAGAGGCCATCTGAACCTGAGATGTGGCCAGAATGGACTATCCTTCACCAGAGTGGGTGCCCACACTGCTGTTGTGCCCCTTGCTTAGGGCCATCAGTTCCAACTGTGAAAATCAGCTAAGTCCCCTCCCTGGGCCTGTGGGCTGATTTTTGGGGGACACTGCCTGCTTCTAGGATGGTCCCAGGCCAAGCCCTGTGCTGGGCTATCCTGGGATCTGGTCACCACAAAGCTGCCTTTAGAGAGGGGCTTTTCAAAGTCCTTTGTCAAGATTTGGAACTGAAAAAGCAAGAAATTAGAGCCCACATAATAATCAGGAAACAGCAAGAAACAGTGGGTCTTATTTTCAAAGCTGGAATTTGACATAGGCTCAGTTTGGATGGCATCATGTGAGGCGTGCCTTTAAACGGATCTGAGGAAGAGGGGTGACTGAGATGGGTGTTCGCACCTCAAAAGCAAGCCGCTCATTGGAGAACTGGGAACAGACATGTTATCTGCTCCTTCCAGGAACCTGCCCATTAACAAAGGCATGCTTACTATCACTTCCTGAGGAATAAAGACATTAAAGATGTTTGATACTTATAATTATGTTTATGTTGTCTGTGGAAGTGGGATAAGTACCCCCTCACAGAGAACCTGCCTTCTGCTGAGTACCTGTTCAGAGCCTGGTCGGGAAAGAGCTCCTGACATTCAGGATGTCACCTGGGAGATGGTCCTGGCCTCTGGCTCAGCCCGGTGACTGGGAGGGTGCCCCTGTCCTCTGTTCCCTGTCCCTTGTTGGCAGGGATCCCGGTCCCTGGGGTTCAGGGCTCGTGGTCCCCCCCCTCCCCCCCACTGCCAGCTGGCTGTTTAATTACGGGTCTAATTTGGTAACAGGCCAGTGCAAGGTGATGTCAGCACAGCTAGGGGCTCAGGAAGAGGTTCTGGGGGGGGCTGGAGGAAGAGAGGTGCTGGGTGGCTTCAGCATTTATATGCAGATTTGCTCATGCAAATGAGGGAGGAGAGATGCAGGGACCTTGAAGTCTTAAGTGATCAAAATGCAAATGCCTATAAACAAGGACGAGGAAGGAGCATCAGCTTTATTTTTAGCAGGAGCCAAGGATGCAGCATTTCTTCTCCGATCCTGCCAGGGCAAAACTGGCCTGTGAGGCTGTGGAGATCGGAGAGACCTGGCTAGCCGAGGGCAGGAGGGGCACTCGCACCAAGGCGGCCGCACCTGCCTCACTCAGCTGTCCATTCCCACGAGCCCTGGCCAAAGGTGTCCTTGTGCAAATCTCTGCAAACAGCGAAGAAAACTTAGATGATGCATCCAAGGATCTTGGGGAGTCCTCAGGGAGTGGTCAGGCAAACCAGGGAACCAAGCACCAGCTGACAGGCTTGCTGTGAGCTTGAGGAGGGAGTGTGGGGCTCCCCATTCATCTGAGTCAACTAAGGGCTCAGAGAACACAGTGTCAGCCCTATGCATCTGGCACCACCCCATCCCCTGCTCTGTGCACCCCCACCCCACCCTGCTACATTCACCCCAGCTTATCAGAAGCACCTCCTCTTGGAGGGAGGGGACCCTGTCTTTCTCTGATGTCTTGCCAATGGGTTTCAGCCCTGGGGCAAGTTCACTATGGATTCAATGGGACCAAAGAAATTGACAGCAAAATGTTCTTGGGGTGAAAGGGTTCTACCCAACTTTGTTTCCATGGTGGCAGGTCAGTCACTAAAATCCTGTTCACTCAGAGCGAGTCTGCATGCAGCAAGCTGGTCTCTACCTCTGGGCCCCTCTGTCTGCACAGCCGTCCTCTGGGGCTCTCTGCACAGTCGTCCCGCACAGCCGTCCTGTGGGCCTCTCTGCACAGTCGTCCCGCACAGCCGTCCTGTGGGCCTCTCTGCACAGTCGTCCCGCACAGCTGTCCTCTGGGCCTCTCTGCACAGTCGTCCCGCACAGCTGTCCTCTGGGCCTCTCTGCACAGTCGTCCCGCACAGCCGTCCTGTGGGCCTCTCTGCACAGTCGTCCCGCACAGCCGTCCTCTGGGGCTCTCTGCACAGTCGTCCCGCACAGCTGTCCTCTGGGCCTCTCTGCACAGTCGTCCCGCACAGCTGTCCTGTGGGCCTCTCTGCACAGTCGTCCCGCACAGCCGTCCTCTGGGCCTCTGCACAGTCGTCCCGCACAGCTGTCCTGTGGGCCTCTCTGCACAGTCGTCCCGCACAGCTGTCCTCTGGGCCTCTCTGCACAGTCGTCCCGCACAGCCGTCCTCTGGGCTCTCTGCACAGTCGTCCCGCACAGCCGTCCTGTGGGCCTCTCTGCACAGTCGTCCCGCACAGCCGTCCTCTGGGCCTCTCTGCACAGTCGTCCCGCACAGCCGTCCTCTGGGCCTCTCTGCACAGTCGTCCCGCACAGCCGTCCTCTGGGCCTCTCTGCACAGTCGTCCCGCACAGCTGTCCTCTGGGCCTCTCTGCACAGTCGTCCCGCACAGCTGTCCTCTGGGCCTCTCTGCACAGTCGTCCCGCACAGCTGTCCTGTGGGCCTCTCTGCACAGTCGTCCCGCACAGCTGTCCTGTGGGCCTCTCTGCACAGTCGTCCCGCACAGCTGTCCTGTGGGCCTCTCTGCACAGTCGTCCCGCACAGCTGTCCTCTGGGCCTCTCTGCACAGTCGTCCCGCACAGCTGTCCTGTGGGCCTCTCTGCACAGTCGTCCCGCACAGCTGTCCTCTGGGCCTCTGTCCTTGGTGCTGCCACCACTCCAGCCTCTGCTCTGCTCTCCTGCAGCCTTGCAGCTGTGTCACTGTGTCACGCCCAGAGCACTGGGTAGAGCTCTTTATATAGAGTCAACAGCCATGTACTGCCCACAGGTGTGCAGTGAGCTAGTCAACCAGGGCCAGGTGAGAATCCTGGCCACAGGAACTCTCATTTATCTACATATGGTCAGCTAGTTCCATATCCCCAGGTCTGGGGTGCCTTGACCAGAGCAGGAGTTTCTGGGGGCTTTGTGATTCTGCAGGAGGGAGCAGGGAGCATGGGGGTCACTGAGGGTCTTGGGAGGGTGGTGGGACCAGCAGGTCAGGAGCCACGTGGCTCCTGGGGAGCAGCGAAGTTGCTGGGCAGGTGCTGAGGCAGACCCCCTGCCCAGCCTGGCGAGACACCTGGCAGTGTGGCTGGTCGGGGTGACTGCAGGCTGGAGGGATGGACCTGACCTCCCTGGTCTGTGTCCCAGGTGTGCCTGCTCCTCACCTGGGAATGGGGTGACCACAGAGCCTCCTGCCCAAGGGTGGAGTGAGATGGCTGGAGGCGGCCTGGAGCTCAGAGCAGCCCGGCTGCTCACCTTTGCCGATGCTGCCCGTGGGGCAGGTGCTCACTGAGGCTCCATTGCTGAGGGTCGCCTGAGACTCTGCAGCGGGCACACAGATGGTGGCAGGTTGGTGTGGGGCTCAGTGCCCTGGGGGCTGGACGGGTCAAAGGAGAGCTGGCAGGCTGTGGCTCAGAGCTGCCCTGAGGGGAGGCCCCGGCAGGAAGGGGAGCTGGGGGCGTGGGAGCCCCACCCTGGCTCGGCTACAGGTGCCTCGGGAGGGGAAGCGGGGCCCAGAGGCGGTGCTGGAGAAGGGAGTGGAGACTGCGTTCCTTCCTTCTCACCCTCTGACTAGCCGCTCGCGCGGATTTATTGATCTTTTCCTTGAATTAATCCTTGCATAAAACAACATCTAAATACCAATCCTAAATTTGCAATGACAACTAATAAAGCTAATTAAGGATAATCAGGAAGCCCTTTATTAAGCACAAAGACATTATGGGTAACTTCTAAGAGAAGAAAAAAACAAAGGATCGATATGGCTAGTGGACAAAACTCAATGTGACAAATCAACAGGGACTCACTTAAAAGTGGAATATTTTACACTCGTGAGGCAAATTCATCTCAGGGTCAATAGAGAAACAATTACTCAAAGGCAAGTGGCCAGGAGCTCCTGCAGGACGCGAGAGAAAACAGATCTGTGAGAGGCTCCCCCACCCGGTGGCCGGCGTTCCTGGGATGGGCAGCCCGCTCAGAGACCCCCAAGGGAAGGGGCCGAAACTGCCCCATTATTGCAAAACCTGTCATAAACTTGGGGCCCCCTTTCATCTTAGCCAGTCTTCCTGGTCTTAACAAATGGGAAATTAAAACCCCCCCTCTGATTTCTCATGCAAATGGCAGATAATTAACATTCACTTAGAAACCTCAAATATATTCAGTGTTCTTTGTGGCGTAATGTCAAGTGCAACGATTGGCGATTTGGGCTAGTGGGCACACAGTGGCATCATTCTGCTAATTTTTAGTTTGTCATTACCTAACATTATATTCATTTTCTGAATATAAATGCCAAGTATACACAAACCCAGTTTTCGAAAAGCGGGTAAAAGGAAATGACCCAGAAGACTCAGAAATGAACCCAACGTGATGCATAATGTTTAGTGAGAACCCAGTAGCAGAAGGGCTCACACGCACACCGAGTCTGACAGACCGGGGGGGCCGTGAGCTATCGGCAGGCAGGCACGGTAACGGGGCCTCACCCGCGTGGGGCGCATTGGCCCAGAGGATTCCAGACGGTCACAGTGCCACACTCCCAGTTCAGCCCGTCAGGTGACGCCAGGCCCACGACCGTCCCCACGGACAGTCCTGGATTTTACTGTGTGATGGAGGTGCCAGTGCCGGGATGCTCCCTGACAGCTCATCCTCTCTCTAATTTCTCTTTTTCCTGTTTTTTAAAGGGCATTAGAGGCAGGAATGCCTGACCTGAACAGAGGAAATCGTCTGACTCGAACAGCTTATTACCAGCCTGCATGAGTGCTCGAGGCATGTGGCGGTGCCGGTTCTGGAGCTCTGGGTGCCGGGGGGACTGGAACACCCAGGGAGCCTCTGAAAACATGTGTGTGTAGGTGTGTACACACACACACACACCCAGCACACACACAAACACAGATACACCACACATACATACATATGTATGTGCCTATGCATATGCTTACAGATGTACGAGCAGATATATTTACATATATTCTGTACCTTTCACTTATAAGCTTACAAAAGCCAAACACAAGATAAAGAAGCAAAATTCAGAAACAAAAGCCATTGTGTAGTTCAAACATGCCACCCTATTCAACTCTAAACCAGGTTCCTAACCTTCATACCATGTTAAAAAAACTAAACCAAAACTGTGGTTCAGGTGGCAAATTGTAAAGCTGGTCTGTCGACAGGCAGGGAAGGTCAGGCTGGGATTCCAGGCCTCTGGGTCCCGCGGGTGCATGTATGGGTGACCCTGAGCCTTGGCACCTTGCTCTCGGTTGCAACTGCCTCCCGGTCCTGCCAGATGACACACTGGCCACAGGAACGCGGCAGCACTGGGCAGGGACTGGGTGCATCAGTGCCACAGCAGAGATGGCCCCTGGCCTCCCCGGACTTGCATGTGGGATGGCAGACAGCGGCCGGTCATGCGGGAGGCCTTGGGCCCTCAGCAGGGAGGAGTGGCTTTGCAGACATGCAGCGGGGGCAGCCAGGGTGGCCCTGGGGTCTTGGAAGGTTTTCCAGAAGAAGCAGCACATATAGGATGGGACCTGCAGTGTGACGCGCAGGGGCAGGCAGAGGCTGGTGGGGGTGGCCGTGGGGGGAGGAAAGGAGAGGCTGGGGTCAGAGATGAACTCTGCGGTGGCGAGCAGGGTGGCTACTTCGGGGACAGTGTGGGCGTGAGCAGGTGGCAAGTCTCAGGCAATTCACTCTGAGCAGCACATGGGTGGAGGCTGGGGGGCCCCACAGGTGCCCCCTGACATGGACAAGCTTCCCTGAGACCCCAGTGAGGAGTCCCATCCTGCCCAGGGCCCCTCTGCACAGATGACTCCAGGACCCCTTGAGGACAGGGGTGCCGCTGGACTGCGGGGAGGGCTGGGCACCCCTGGGTGAGCAGGCCTGGATGGGGGATGACGTGGAGGCCCCCCGCCCAGTGGGGAGGTATGGACAGGAGGTGAGGTGCTGGGGAAACAGCTTCCCCAGGGGTGCTGCCCTTGGCAGCTCTGTGAGACACCAAAGCCGTGGAGACCCGAGTGGGCTCAGATGGGGTGGGGAGCATCTCAGCCCCTCAGGTGTGGGGAGGCTGCCTGCCAGAAGGTTTCCATGTTCTCTGCTGTGGATATATAGTAATATAACGTCACGTGAATTCTCACCACATGATAAAACAATGAGTTAAATCAATTTAAAGAGACAAACTTCTCAGGTGGTCAGGGTGCCAGGAAGGGACTGGGAGACGAAGGGCTGGGCAGAGAGCCCCCACCCCAGAACCTGCGGAGGATGCTATGCACGTGGGGGAGAGGGTTTCAGACGGGCTTGCACACTGGTCTCTGGGTCTCAGCCACACCCATGCCAGAGAAAAATGCTTTTAAGATGGGTTGCTGGCTGAGAAACCTAGGGAACCTCATTTTAGGTTATTCAGTGACCACCAAATGCTTGATGGGCTGAAAACTATGTCCTTTAACATAGGGGCATCTGACAGGCAGAGGGGAGGGATGCAAGATAGTCATGTTAGAAAGCTGAAAGCGCCCATCAGGAGGGGCTTATGGGGAAACAGCATCCTTCTGCCTGCACCCTCTGCCTCAGCAAAGCGCCACTGCACACAGCCAGGGGCCCCGTCCCGTGACCATCCTTAGCTTTGGGCCCTAAGGTTCTTGTGCAAACACAGACTCCACTGTCATGGCTCCGGGTCCCCCGGCCATACACGGAATTCAATCTCTCTTCCTCTGAAACTTCCGTCCTGATTTTCTCTGCAAAGTTTGAAGTGCTGCCATAATTTATAAGCTGGAAAGAAAAGGTGCATTTTATTGATTTCAGGAGTGTGCTGAATTTTTCTAAGCTCATGAATAATGAATGGCCTTTGATTTTTTTTTTCTGAACAAACTTATAAGTGGAGTTGTTGTGACTGTAACTAAATAGAGCATGAAAAGCACAGCTTGCAAAGAGACAGATGGCTGGTCTGAGGAGGGAGGGACGATCCTGGCTCTGCTGTGAGTGCGGTGAGGCCAGGAGGAGCTTCTCACCATGGCCAAGGGAAGCCCCCACGAAGTGCCTTTGACCTCCAGAGCTGGGAAGCCCCCTCCCAGGGCGGCACCGGGGAGGGTGGGGACCCGCAGTGCACACCCCGCTCACTCACAGGGCGAACGGCTGTATGTGCAGCTCTAGGGCTATGTTTGATTTGGAAATTTAAAAATGACTTCTCTGTTGTCAACTTACAAAGATAAATGCATCTTCTACATCTCATGTATCTCCCCCAAGAACGAAATGCTGTTCTTCAAACATACCTCCTTCATCCCAGTGACACCAGCTTGGAGGAGGCAGAACAGGTGTAGCTGTCCCTTCCAAGTTTCCTGAGTGTTATTTTGCTCCAGCTCAGGAGACAGAAAGGCTGTGATGGCTGTGGGGCTGGCCCAGAGCATTGGCTCCATTCAGGACCCTGCTGCCCTCCCTCCTCCTCCGCCTGGTTCTGCCCTCGGACCGGAGGTACGTGTGTGCGTGGTGCTGACTAGCACCGAAGGCTGGGCGTGAATGAGCGGCCCAGGAGCGCAGCCCGGGCCCGGGGCTCCCTGCAGCATTCCCAGTCCTCAAAGAAACGGTGACCCCTGTGTTTGATTCCCACAGTGCTCCTGGGTGGGGGAGCAGCGATAGTTCTCCCAAGAGGGACAGAGCCCTTCAGCTGGGGAGTTGTGCATCTGTCCAGCAGCACACAAGGTCAGCGCTGTGGCAGGTCAGGGTCATGTCAGGGAGTAGCCCTGGGCAGACCTCGGGCTCTCTGTGGACTGGACACTGGGGAGGGGAGGCCAGAACCCAACATGCCAGATTGGCTTTGTCTCCACGAGCTTGGCAGGACCTGGCCGACCTGAGGCTCCATTTATTAAGCCGGCCTCGCCAAAGAAAACTGTGCAGAGCCTTCTCCCACGCTGCTCCGAATGCCCCTTATGTGAGTATGTCCACCACAGAGCTGTCACCATGCTTTCAAGGCATTACAAGCAGCCCAAATGTCCAACCCTAGAGGATCCATTAAATGAATCCTTACAGCTCAATACACAGGATCTTTTGTAGGCACGAAGATGATGCCGGTGTATTTCTCCACATACGGAGAGATAGGCTCCATATGTGGGCAAGACTACAGAGGCGGCGTGGCTCCTGGGTCAGTGCTTCTGCTCCTCGTGCCCTCCTCTGCCACGTGACCTTGCTGTGCCCTTGAGTGCGTGAGCTCACGTCCCAGCTGTGGACCTCGCGTGTAGCCATGTGCTTAAGCCAATGGAGTGTGAGCAGATGTGGTGGGAGGCGAGCCCAGCCGCCCAGTTACTGTGGGGTGAGATCAGAACCAGCAGAGCTGCCCGCAGAGCCTGTCTGGTCAGCTAGGCACAGGAGGCCTGCAGAGCCTTGAGCAAGAGCATAACACCGTGGACACTTGGAGGTTGTTTATTAGGCAGCATTATTATAGCGATAGCTGTGGATACAGGCAGTTACAAAACAGGTTGCGTCCTATGATCCTGTATTTGTAGGAAAAGCTGCTGTTTATGCATATAAACGAGTCCCTCTTTATGTACACCTGTATGTAATTCAGGAATGTCAAACAATTAGTGCTTCTCTTTTGGTGGTAGGATTTGGAAGCATTTCTATTTGCTTTTTAATGCTTCCCTACATTTACAAAAATACAATTCGAACACAGATTCCTTTTAAAGAACACATTCTTTGGTGAAAAATCCACTGGTTTAGTATGCAAATGTCTCTGCAATCAAAATATTAAAATTTAAAACCTTCTTCAGAGCTGAACTTTCTGGAATGGTCTCTAGATAAGGTAGAGACCCTATATATTTTATTTCTCTATGCCATTAAACATAGAAGTGTCCAATTAATGTTTATTGCATTGAATCAGAGGGTATTCATACATTGCCACCTGGATTCTACTCCCCAAATGTAATTTTCAAGAATTATTCAGTTGATTAATTTCTATGTAAAACTTCATATCCTATAGGTCCTTTGCAATTCTAAAATGGCTCAACGGGCAAACACTGACTCCCGAAGTGCACAAATAGGAGTATTTTGTCTGCTCGGGGACGGTGACGACTCCTCCCTCTCTGTTTCTTCTCCCTGACTTTTGATCTAAAGATGGAAAACTGTGTTCCCAGACACTCGTCTTGTGGGAGCAGGACCAGAGGGGCCCTGGGGGTTACAGCATCATTCTGGTACAGTTTGCTCCCATGTCCGGTGCTGTGGGCTGGGAGGTGTGGGCCCAGGCTGAAGCCACAGAACATTCTCAGCCAGGTCTGCATGAGCTGTCCACGTGCTGGTCCACAGGGCAGGTCCATGGTTTCTTTTCTCTTGGATTTAATGCACCAAACGTAATTCCCATTTGTCTTGCCAATGGGTTTCAGCCCCAGGCAAGTTCACTATGGATTCAATGTGACCAAAGAAATGACAGTAGAACGTTCTTGGGGTGAAAGGGTTATACTCAACTTTATTCCCACGGTGGCAGGTCAATCACTAGAATCCCATCCACTCAGAGCGAGTCTGCATGCAGCGAGGTGATTTCTGCCTATGGGCCTCTCTGCCTGCACAGCCGTCCTCTGGGCCTCTCTGCCCACACAGCTGTCCTCTGGGCCTCTATCCTTGGCACTGCCACCACTCCAGCCTCTGCTCTGCTCTCCTGCAGCCTTGCAGCCCTGCCACTGTGTGGCCCAGAGCACTGGGTGGAGCTCTTTATATAGAGTCAATAGCAACATATTGCCCACATGTGTGTAGTGAGTTAGCCAACCAGGGCCAGGTGAGAATCCTGGCCACAGGACCCTTCATTTTATGCATACTATTATTCATCAGTGGTGGTGGGAAGTCCTAGTATTGTGTATGTTTCAGTTATTCTGTGAAAATTCTATGTTTTTGCTTATAGGATTTTAGAGAGCATATTTTTCCTCCATAAGGACAGCATTTCTTGCAATTTATGGTTTAGTCTCTGTAAGCATCTAAGCCTTTGAAGCCTAGTAAATAGGTATAGACCTCTTGAGGAAATCTGTAAAAATAGGCAGACTCACCCTATCCAGGGCTAAAAGTAGATTTCGATGTTTTCCGCAGCAAGTGCAGGCCGACTGCATTCCCACCAGGAGCCGGCTCATAGCACTCTGGTGGGCTGCCTCCTGAGGGCCTCCGGGGGCTGTGGCTGCCTGTGGGGGCAGTGTGCTTTCTGTTTGAACTCGTTTATAAGCTTCCTTTGGAAGCCAACGCTTCAGCCCATTCTGATTTGATCTGAGAGGCTCCTGCGCAGCTGTGTGGGGCCGGGAAGCAGGTCTGGTTTTGGGGAAATGAGGTCTGTCTGTTTGCACAGGCTTAACATATAGATAGACCTTCTCTCCCTGCTGCCACTAGGGATACTGAGATGCTGACAGAGGGCAGAATGCAAGCTTCCAGAAAACGGGTGTTACAAACACCACGGCTTTGTTCCCTAGCCGCTCTAACTCCTGACAGCTGAGCAAATAGGTCTGAGACCTGTGCTCCCTTGTTCTTTAAGATGCAGGGGCATTATTTTTTTCTCGGAAGGGTACCCAGCACAGGTCCAGTCTGGGGCCAACAACTGCTTTTCACCCTGGGATTTCAGGCCCAGGCTCGCTGGCTGCCTTTCGTCCCACGTGCTCTGCGCTCCAAAGCGGCCCCTGATCGCAGGGTCTCAGGCAGGTGGTCATCTGATCGATCACACAGGCTGTGACTTCATCCAGAAGTATTAACACAGCCTATTGGAAATCGGTTGCTCCACAGTTTGGGGCCATTTGAACAAAGGATCAGAGATACCAGAGTCCTGTGCAGACACCGAGTTCAGCCTCCTCATCCGTCTGTCAGTAGGATGGCCTGTGTGTTCAGGGTCAGGTGACTGAGGCCAGGCGGGGCCCCACCTGGGCCCACCTCCTTCCACCCCAGCTGGCTGCGGGTTGAGTCGGCTGTCCTCCTCGCTGGGCAGAAATGCCGGAGGCCCTGGGGACACCCCAATCCCCGGGGCTGCTGGCCTAGTAAATAGGCTCACATTGACCAGACTAACCAGAGAATCACATCTGGGCTCCACAGCCAAACTCCAAGTGGATGGTAAAAAATCCTCAGTGTTTGTGTGCGGTGGTCCCAAAGCAGGGGACACCCAGTAGCGTGCAGGAGGGAGCAGGCTGGGACAGTGGAAGGAGGCATCTGCTTTCTCTCTGGGACATCAGACACAGAACTCTCCCCAAGGGGCTTGCTCACCACCTGAATAATTTTCTTTTGCATGAGCTTAGCAAATTTAAGGCGCCACAATTTCAAGTTTAATTATTTCATCCTAGGTGTATTTAGGTTTTAATATATTTTTGTTTAGCTACTTAAATCTTCATATGGACAGAAAATTACAAGTGCAAGCAATTGCCCGAGAATTGATGGAGTGTGCATCCACTCGCATAGCCTTTCCTAATTTTAAGAAAAAGTAAGGCCTTGCTATGATTAAAAGCACACAGGCTTTTGAAATGTACAGAGGAGCATTATATTATACACAACAAAAAAATGCTAGCAGGAGGAGGTTTCAATTTCTTTTTGACTATAGATTTTGAAAACGAATCTTAAGCAAATTTCCAAAAAGGGGAAGCAGGTAGATGCTGCCGACTGTAGGTCAGGAAGTGGTCACCAATCCTGGGCAGAGTTTTGGGAGCACTGTCTGGGCAGAGGGATGGCTGCTTGCTTTGGGCAGTATTTCATGGCGGACATGTTTCATGGCTAGGGGCTCATCCGCTGGGCTGAACAGGGCATGCGTGGTTCAGTCTGCGTTTGTGAGGAACACAGGTGCCTGCTCTTCTTACTCCGGGCGCTGCTGCCTGGGTGCTGGGACCTGGGAGGCCAGGATGGGCTGTCTGAACTGCGTGGGCAGAAGCATGCCTGTCCCAGCAGGAGGACTCCCTGCAGCCGGGAGTCAGCTGGGAGACAGTGCGCCTGAAGTGAGAAGTATTTTCACCTCAGAATGAGGCCTCCACCCAGCCCTCGCTGACCCCAGAGCGGACAGGCGGTCCCAGCCACGGAGGCCTGGCACAGGGGTCCTGCCGTCTGCTGTCCCTCCTGTGCCCCCTCCCGTTCTCAGCCCCATGGCCTCTCCCCTGTCTGGCATGGAAGTACCAAGACCGTGCTGGTCACGGGAGGTGTGGCTGCTAGAAAACACACTTCCTGATGGAAAATCTTTCTTTCCAGCCTTTGCTCTGGGTCATCACTTGGGCCCCTACCACGCAAAGGGTGGGCATCGGGTTCTCCTTCTGGTCCTGACACGTGAGTGTCGGATTCTCGACTACCCCCTCTACCGGCCCCCTGTCTAATGGGGGGGTGATATGTTTGAATGAGATTCTGTTTTGCTCGAAGTTATGCAAGCCAGATGGCCCACCAGAGCTCTATTTTAGAAACTTTATGAGATAAACACTCTATTGAATATATTGTACACAACACATACATGGAAACCCTGTTCACATGAGTTAATTAAGTACGTTGAGCAGTAGGGATTTCCCATGCCCACGTGTGCATTCATCAGGGGCTCCCCCGAGGCACCTGCCCTCTCCCCGTCCTCCAGGTCTGCGTGAGGCCAGCCCGCTCCCAGGCAAACCGGAGCACCAGGAGTGGATTTGGGCTGCATCTGCTGGAGGGGAAGCTCTCAGCACTGTGCGCTCAAACCCGCCTGGGGCGCTGCGCTGAGGGGGCAGAGGAAGGAAGGGGGAGGGCCCCCTCGCAGCCACGACAGGCTCTGCTTTGCTACCGGTGACCACAAGGGGGCCTGCTTCCAAGAGGGCATGGCCAGGTGCGCAGGCAGCACGTTTGCTTCAAGAGAAATGACAGGTAGTGTTGAAAAGTAAAATATCTCTGTGACTTTCAATGCTGACTTATTTTAAATATTAGTATTTATTAGTTTAAAAGTAAGATAATGTACCATTGGCAGGCTACACTAAAATGATTTAATTTAAAAGTATTTTGGAGGAGCGATATTACCGTTTCTGCAACATGAGTGCCTTGTGGGCTACGAGCCGCCTCCCTGGATTGCGGCCTCATGCTTGCAGCTGCAGTGTCTCACCTTTCAATCAGCCATCTCTGGGGGACAGATATTAATGTGGCCCCAGGACAGAGGGTAGGTGTGCAAACACTGGTCTCGTGTGGTCAGGGCCAGAGTGTCATGGAAACTGATGTTCATGTGCTGGCACACGCCGGCTTGGGCAGAGCCGGGCAAAGGCATCCGGGTTTGCCCAAGGCCTGTATTGCTGAAGAGAACTCTGCAGACCCGGGACAGCAGCAGCAGAGCACCCTGCAGCCCTTGGCCATCAGAGCCAGGCTCTGCCCATGACAGGGACTCAGCCCTGTTTGCGCCCTGAAACTTCGAGGCTCCATGTGCTGGGACGACACAGACCCCGACCGCCAGGAGGGGAGTCCCACACCTGGTATTGCCCTCCACCAGTTACTTTGCCTAACGGGACAGAGACACCTGCTGGTGAGCTGCCCTGTTGTCTTCAAGTCCAAGGCACTGGAGAAAAGGCAGGTCAGGAGGACAGCTTCCCAAACATACTTCAAAGAAGGGGCCAACCCTCCCCTTTAAAGGTCTCTTCCTATGCCTGGGGGCAGGGTGAGGGACAGCAGAGAGGCGGCTGGTCCTGCAGCCTGC
Organism: Smutsia gigantea; assembly: GCA_032199065.1. Lineage (NCBI taxonomy): Eukaryota > Metazoa > Chordata > Mammalia > Pholidota > Manidae > Smutsia > Smutsia gigantea. Next base: position 19,729 of record JAVSCE010015776.1, read on the forward strand.
AGTGCAGGGCGATATACAACCTGCACATCTGGCCTCCTTCTGCTTAGGGAGGGAGCCTCCCTAAGGTCCAAATCTGCATCCAGAACAAGGCAGACTGACATCCTCCCACAAGAGAGGGGTAGCCCACTGCAGGGACCAACCCCCGGGGGATGCCTGAGGGCTAGGGGCACCTTCCCCTGGGCCCTCGCTGCCTGACCCCCCAGACACACCGTGACTGCAGTCCTGGGTGAAGCGAGAAGGGCTGGGGTGGGTCACCCCGAGCACGCAGAGGTGTGGGCAGAGGGATGCCCCACCCTGATGGTGACACACTCCTGTTGGATCTGGTGTCCCCAAATGTTCTCAGGAATGTTCCTCCCAGGAGGAGCAGAGCCACTCCACAGCCTTTCCTGTGTGACGGACATGGATGCTGGGTTCATGGGCTGAATGTGTGTGTCCCTCCGAATTTATATATTGGAACCCTACCCCCCCAAAGGGAGGGTGTGAGGACGTGGGCCTTCGGCAGGTGATGGGGCTGTGGGGCAGAGCCCCTGATGGGAGCAGTGCCCTTGCAAGAAGACGAGGGGACTGGAGAGCTCCTGCCATGTGAGGACAGTGGGAAGACAGATCGGCTCCGTGACCGCAAGGAGCTTCCAGCCTGTGGTGCAGGGAACAAGAACCAGGTGGTGCCCGAGTCTCCCTGCATTGAGGAGCCCGAGGCAGCCAGAGGTGGCAGGGCCGAGTGCCGGTGAGCAGGGAGCTCATCTAGGGGCCTGAGTCCGCAGCTGAGTCAGTGCATGTGTATGCAGAAACCGCTCACGGTCAGAGAAAGACCCGAAAGGAACTGTTACTAGTTATTGTCCTCACCACCCGGCGTGGGACATGTCATAATTCATGGGCACCAGGCTGGGACTCAGAAGTTTGGCAAAATCAGCCCTTGATAGACGTTTGCTGCCTAAAAAATCTTAAAAGCAAGAATGGGAAGGACCACTGTTCTCGGGTAATCTAGCTGCATCTCTGACCCAAGGGCAGGTGTGTTTACGGGGATAGAAACATATAGCACCCAACAAAGGCCACGTGCAATGTCTGGTATCCAATAAAAAATTACTGTGCAGACAAAGAAGCAAGAAAAATACAACCCACATGAGGGGAAAAATTTGAAAATTGGCTTAGAAAAGGCCTGTGAAAGAATCGGTAGACAAAGACGTTATTAAGTTATCATGACCGTGTTCCATGCCCTAGCCAGGGTAAAGGAACATGGAGCATGTCAAGCAGGGACACAAAGAGTTACAGTCCATAATCGGAAAGGCGATGAAATGGAATCATAGTGAACAACCTGAGAGAACTGGGAGGAACATGTGGACTCAAATGTGATTTAACTGATCACTGCACTGCAGGGAAATGGTTTGGCTGTCCCAGTTGAAAGGCAGAGATTGTTAGGTTGGATAAAAAAAGCAAGATCCAACTATGGACTGCCTATAGGAAACACAGTTTAAATATAAAGACACAAACAGGTTAAAAGTGAAAGGGTGGAAACAGGTATGCCATGCTAGTCCTCATCAGAATGAAGCTGGAGTGACCGGATGGACATCAAAGTAGATTTCAGAGTGAAAAATATTGCCAGGAACAAAGGAGTTCATTGAATAATGTTAAAGGACTAATTTGCCAAGAAGACACAACCATCCTAGGCATTTATGTACCTAATAGCAGATTTTCAAAATAAACAGAGTAAACAAGATAACATGGCAAAGAAAAGCTCCCCGTGCCCCAAATTTAACTCAAAATGAATGAAACCTAGATGTTAATCCAAAAAAGAAGAAAACATAGGAGCTAATTTTTGAGTGCGTGAGTCAGGCAAACATTCCTTACACAAGACCTCAGCAGCATGATCCATATAAAAGAAAAAACCCCAATAAATTTGGCTTCCTCAAAATTAGGAATTTCTACTGTTTGAAAGACACTGTTGAGTTAACAAAAAGACAAGCCACAGACTATGAGAAAATATTTGCTCTCCGAAAGTATCTGCTCTCTGATGAGAGTGGTGTACAGATTACAGCAAGAAAGAAAATGAATGGTCCACTAAAAAAAAATGGGAAAGATATTCAGATATTCATATATTTCACTGAAGAAGATACACAGATGATAAATATGTCCCTAAAAATGCTCGTCATCATTAGTCATTTGGGAAATGCAAGTTAGTCCGCAAAAAGATAGCACTCTATGCAACTGGATTGCCTAAGGTGAAAACTGGACCCTCAGTCTTGGTGAGGATGTGGAGAGGGGAGGGCACCCAGCTCTGTGAGACATCAAGTGGTGTAGCCACCTTGGCACACAGGCTGACAATTGCTTAAAAAGTGAAAGGTACACCTACCAGATGGTCCAGCCACTCTATTCTTAGGTTTTTGCCCCCAAAAGAAAGTATATGTCCATATAAAAACTTGCACATGAGTTTTCATACACATTATCAGTCATACATCAAACTCTAAAAAATCCTCAAGTTTCAATAGGTGAAAGGAAAAGAAATTATAGTGTATCTCTTCAGTGGAATACTGCTCAGGAACAGGGAAAGATTGAACTATTAAGATAAAACAACATGCAGGAACCTCAGCATAATAATTCTGAGTTTAATTAGCCAGTGAAAAAGTGTGCATATCATGTGATTCTATCTGTGGAAAACCACATACTGCAAACGGGTCTGTGGTGACAGAAAGCAGCCAGCAGTTGCCTGGGGCGGGAGGGAGGAGGGAGCTGTCAGGAGGTGGGACTGGGCAGGGCATGGTCCTGACTGTGGCGATGGTGTCGTGGGTGTATACAATTTTCAAACTTGCCAAATCACACACTTTTAATTTGGGCAGTTTATCGAGCCAATTATACTGAGTAGAAGTGTTAATAGTGAGAATTTGTGACACCCACTTGTTACTGTGTCAGAACACTGATAAACGGCCAATTCTTTCTGACACACACACATGCATGCAAGCACACACCCACGCACACCCACACCCACCCACACACACATGCACGGCTCTCCGCCCAGGCTGGCCCCACTTCCCCGCGGTGAACAAGCTGGAGAGCCCTGACCCTCCGTCCCGGCAGCAGAGGGGCTGGAGAGGAGGCGCCGGCGGGAGGGCTGCCCAGCGTGCGGCAGACCCGCCCGGGACACCGCCCCGGCTCCGGGTGCTTTGCGGTCAGTTAGGGTGAAGGACAGCAGTGACCCTCTGCCTCCTCGGGGGGCACCAGGACAGCAGAAGGCAACCCATGAAGGCCTGTGAGACGATTTAGGTGGAGACGTTGCCTGTGATTCATGGTTTTAATTAAGAGCTTTTTAAGCTTTAATTAAAAAGGTACATGAGCACCCAGTATTTAAGAAAAATGCCTCAGTGTTTGGGTCAATTGAATAACATAAAATAAAATGAGATACATATTTCTAGTCAGAAGCTTCACATAAGAAAGCAATATACATAATTAAAAAGTAAATTTAAACTGATTTGGGCATAAAGGCTTCATAATGGGGGAAGTTGGCTGAGGGAATATTATTTTCCTTTATTGCACTATAGCTGGATATCAGACCCCACACCTTAATGAGGCTGCTTCCCAGGGTGGCTACAGAGGCGGGAAGGTGAAGGTGCAGGTGAGGATGTCGCTGACGCCACAGCGGCCCTGGGCGTGGAGGAGGGCCCCAGGCTGCTGGGGAGGGTGTGTGCCTGGTTTCTGCCCCGCCACTCTTTGCTTGATGGTGTCCTTGGAGTTCATTTGGTTCTCAGATGTGGGGAACTTCAGGGAACAGCACTAGGTCGAAGTCTTGTTTAGCGGCAAATGCACCTGCCATGCCCATGAGCTCAGGAGCAGGGGGCCTGCAAGGAGGGACAGGAGCCCTGAGGAAAGTCATATGCCCCTGGCCGTGTTGGCACCCCAGACCTTGGGGACACCACCACTTTGCTCCCAGATGGGCTCGAGAGTGCCCACGTGTTTGGGCTGCATACCCGCAGGAGGTGAGTGAGTGGCGCCAGGGGCTGCCCCAAGACACAGGCTTGATCTGAACGCTTGTACTCTGGACCCAGGAGGCAGTCAGAGGAGAGGGACAGATGTGGGGACCAGGGACAGAGCTCCTTAAGTCAGGGGACAACTGTGAGGCACTGGTCACCATGGACTGCAGAGCCGGGAGGGGTCGGCATCTGTGGGCCTTGCGGGCTGGACTTCGGTGCTCAGTGTCTTCCCAGCCTCGCCCCTCCGAAGACCTGTGGGCTTCCGGGATGGTCTCAGCCCCCCAAGTTCCCAGGAGCCTTGGAAGTGATGCTGGCCCCGGCCTTGCCAGCCTGACCTGCACCGGGGCAGCACAGATCCGCACGCCTTCCATGCTCTGGTTCCCCAGGCACCTGCTGTGTCTTCTCTCCACCCCCTGGGAGCTCCCCACAGGGCTGGTGGTGTCCTCCCCTTTCTGCTTGCTCCTTGATGCCTTCTCAGGAACTGGCCAGTGGCTAGACTGCACTTCCCTGAGGCAGTCCCCTGCCTCCTGGGGACCCACCGTGTGCCTGGCTGAGGGGGTCCATGTGGATCTTCACTTTAAGGAATCATGTGTTTAGAAATATAGCTTTTACAGATTTGGTGAACTATTTGCTTCATAAATGAGCAACAAAGGGCTTCTCAGACACGCTGCCTTTGAGTAAGAAGCTTGGCATCTGCGTGTAAAGTGCCGTTCAGCCTATGAGAAGAGTGTGGTCAGGCTCCCGGGGGCGCCCATGGGCCGCCCCTGCAGCCAGGCACCCTCCCCCACCCATTGCCTTTTCTTTTCCTTTATGACTCTGAACGTAACAAATATAAACAATGCAAATACCAAAGAGAAAATGAATCAGAACCATGAGCTTTCCACAGTTCTCCGAGGTCTGACCACCTACTTCCTTTGCCGACTGCTGTTTCTGATGGCTCACCCCAAAGCAGCCGAGCCGAGGGAGCCCAAGAGGATGCCGGTTCAGGATGGAGCATGACCCACCCTAGGGACGACGGTCGGCTTCCCGCCTCCTTGCTGCAGCTTAATGGCTTTTAGGAAGAGCTGCGACTTGACTCAATTAAGGGACTGCTTCCAGTGCCCCTTAAATTACACCAGTAGATGTCTTTTACCAGGGCAATGTCAGCTCCACCCGTAACATGAAAGGGCATGTTTATTCTGCTGCTCTTCCTGGGCCACGAAGCAAACACAAAGACATACGTTTTCAAACATTGTGATCACTGAGCAGCTGGAAAATCAGTTTGTTTTTCAAATCACACTGTGATAAGTGGTAACTGATAAACACCAACTGTTGGCTTCCTTAAGAGAGATACATAATGCTTCCTAACTAAGTGGGGAAAAAGCGGCAGACAATTGACACATCAACTTTTAAACATTGTCTGTGCTTGTTGCTGAGCCCCACCAAACTCCGTGAGTTTTAGGTTCCAAAACCCAGCAGAAAACCTTGTTCCCATGGCCCTGATCGAAACCACCTGCCCTGGCTCTGGGACTTACCTGTGCTCTCGGCTCCAAAGGGGACGGTCTCAGTCGGGAGGAGGCAGGGGGCATGGTGCCAGGGCAGCCCCCAGGCTCCAGCTGTGAGCCGAGAGGGGTGGGTCAGAGCCAGAGGGTCTGCAACCTCTCTCTGCTGCTCAGTGGCTCTGCAGCCTTGGGCCACAGTGACCTGGTGAGCCACTCACTCTGTGAAGTGGGAGGATGAGAGGGGATCGGTAGGTGGGAGGGACCATGGCTCATGGAGGAAGGTGGCAGGAAATGTGGCTCTGCACCCCCCATTCCCCTAGAATCACTATTTAAGATCTGAAGAGCACCTTGTGGAGAACACTGACGGAGGTGGGGCAGCCAACACTGGGGAACAGGGACAGGCCACCCTGCAGAAAACACCAAAGCATGGAGAAAAACTCTCAGAATCAACTTTGTTGGGGATCTGGAGGGTGGTCAGAGGTTCACAGAGATCAACTGAATGCTTACACAAGAAACAGTTGACTCAGACATGGTGCGGGGGACTTGTGGACTGAGGCTCGGCCTCACCTCGCTGCCCCCCGGGGTCCAGCCTTGGGGACTGCGGTCCTGGTTCCCAGTGTGAACCCTGGCTCTGCAGGAGCCACGTGGATCTGGTTCCCAAGGGACCACCTCTGTTTTGATGTATCTGGGCTCTTGAAGGGTTGGTGTTAGGCCTTTGCTCTGCTAGCCTTGGGGCCATGTCAGTGTGGAAATGTTGAGGGTGGAGAGCCTGCCTTGAAAACAGTGAGACCAGGTGAACAAGCAGCTGACACCCGAGTCAGCATAGATGAGTCAAAAGCTGGGAAGGAAAAGCTGGTGTTATTTTGGGGACCATGAACGTTGACATGCTTAGGAACCTGAAGGGGGACCATGCGTGCACAGGTCAGCGTGTCTGCTGAGAAAGGACCTCCAGCCGATCTCAGGCTCAGCACCAGAAGGAAGCAAGAGCTAGGGCAGAGCTCAGCACGGAGGGGTGGCAGTGGCCAGTGCGCAGGACCAGGGAGCCCCCTCCCTCCCTCTCCTCCCTCCCCCCAGCCCCATTCCTTGAGTTCTCTAACAGGCGTTCAGGGACATCTGTCAAAGCATAGCTGAACACAAACTACGAGTATGGACTTCAGAGATCTGATTCAACAGAATCCAGCCTTTAAAAAATGGTTTAGAAACTAAACTGAATACACACCCACCTACAGCCCACAGGCAGGAGGACCTGGTCCTGACCCACCCTTCTAGCTGCGTGGCCTGAAAGGTCAGCTCATCCAGTCAGCTTCCTTATTGGAAAAAATGCCACAAATAGCCACAAAATGTCACAGGCTGAGGTGGAATAATGACCACGTGCCTTCTGCAGATATACCAGCCTGGGGCTTGTGCCGAAGCACCTGCAGTGTGCCCTGTGGGGGAGTCTGCAGAGCGGAGAGATTTTCATGAGAAAGCTGGGTGTGGCCTGACCTGAGGGTGCTGGCGGGGCTCAGAGAACAGCGGCTCCCCCTCCTGTCGGGCCAGAAGGGGCCTAGACATCGGATCATCCAAAGGGCCTTCATTTCATGAATGGGAAGCGAGACCCAGGGGCGTCCACACTGGGCCCAAGCCTGTCCCCCAGGATCTTGGACAAACAGCCTGTTTATGTTTCCACAGGGGCCAAGGAAATAGGACACCCCTTGGGCTTGTTTAAATAGTGAAATTTTTCTTAATGTGTTTTAAGTTGAGCAATTGCTTTCTATATATATATGTTTAACTGAACTGATCCTTCTGGTCATTGAATGGAAAAGCTCATTATTTTAAAGCAATTCTGTAGATTCACTGTAAAGCCATTTCCTCTGCTCAGAGCTCCAGTGAGGGTTGAGACTTCAGACCTGGGTGGGCATTCTTCTGTCCAGTGGGAGGACACGAGGTGTTTTCTGGGCTTTTTTGCAGGCCCAAGCTGCTCAGCTCCCAGGAGGCTTGGAGGTGCGAGGTGAGGGGTGTGGCTGTGCGGTGTGAATGAAGAGGCTGGGATGGTGGGAGGGGACAGCTGGCCCACGAGGCCTCCTGCCTGGGAAGAGAGGGGGTTCTGTGCCCACCAGGTAGACCTTGTCTGAGGCAAGCCTGGTCCCACCCTGCACATGCAAATGTTCATTCTTTCAGTTCACTGAGCGCACGGGACACGGGTGTGCCCATGCCTCCCCTGTCCCCACCCCGGCTAGGCCCCCCGCCCATGCCCCAGGAGCAGAACACCAGGGGCTGTACCCATGGGCTCTTGTGCTCTGGCTTCTGGCTGGGTTTGGCCCTCAGGAGGCCAGGTTGTTGGGGACAGGGCAGCATGCTGGGCATTTGTCCCCCAGACCCTTCCTTCCGGGTCACTGGGGTCTGGCTGCACACCTCAGTGAGACAGCGTCCCGTGGGGCTCTCCGTCTCCATGCCCTGCCTATGGCCTAGTGGGTGGTGGGCCTGCCCTTCTGACCCCAGGGCACCACACCATCCCCAATGCTTCCATGGAGAAACCCCGTCTCAGGGTCTCCCCAGGGATCCTGGCAGGTGGTCGCTGGGCTCTGGCCTCAGCTGGGAGAGGGAGCCCAGGTGTCCTCACCATGGGCAGCCTGAACAGGAGGAGACACGTGACTCACAGCATGTGTCAGCCAGGTGCACGGCGGCCTCCAGCAGGGCCCTGCGTGGGGCAAGGTGGGCAGGGGGTCATGGTCCTTAGGAGCCGGGGGCATCCGGGAGGGTGGGCGTGGTGGTTGAGAGGTGGCTGAAGTCTCCTCACCTTCCGTCCCGAGGGCAACCTTCTCCCACGCCGTCCGCTGGGAAGGAGCTTGGGGCTGGTATGTCCGGGTAGCCTGAGGGGGAGAGGCCCGGCGAGAGGAGCCTCAGAGAAGTGAGGGGCTGGGGTCAGAAGGAGGGTTCTTGTGGGCAGGGGTCCGCTGCAGCTGGCTGCGGCAGGGGAAGCAGGGCGGAGCGCCAGGTTCCTGGGGCCACGCTCACCACCCCTGTGCGAGGCAGCTGTGGCCTGTGACCCTGAGGGCTTGTCTGTGCAGACAGGCGGTAAGGACCCACGTCCAGTCTCTTGGGAGGCGGGAAGTGGCTCAGGGTCCTCAGGTATCACAGGCACAGGTGGGAGAGCTCGATCCAGTGGTTGGGCAGAAGCAGCCGTGGGCTTCCCGAGGGACAGCAAGGCCTGGACGCGTTGCGCTGATGGCAGTGCAGGGGGCCGCGGAGCCTGGCCCTGGTGCTCAGGGGCCGGTGGCGGCAGTGGGGTTTCTTCCCAGGCCGGCTCTGCGTGTGGCAGTGGGCGCAGCTCTGGCCCTGACCTGGGTCTGCCTCCTGACCTGGGAGCTGGCTCTGTAAGCCCCCAGCTCTCCCTGAGCTCTGCCAGGAATGTGTGACCCCCGGGTTGCAGGAGAGTTGGAAGTGTTTCCCACTTGCCTGTTCTTTTAACCAAAGCAGCCCTGGAGGCCTGATTACTCATCAGGGAGCATAATGGGGGCAGAGCGCTGCCATCAAGGTGTGTTTCTGTGTTTAAGAGCTGGGAAACCCTTGACATGCCCATGAATTTGTTATTTGTATGGGACTAGTCTTTAGGAAAAAGCACCTCTGAAATATTACATCTTCCCAAAGACGTATTTGAGAATGAAAATCTGTGAGGGGGAGAAAGCATCCCCTCCACATACAGGATGGCAAGTGGGGACTTGGGGCCGTGGAGCTGCGGGGTGGGCCTGGGGTGGGAGGCGGCCTCAGAGGTCCTGGGGCTTCTGGCAGAACCGACCTCGCAGGGTTCTTGCCGAAGGCTGGCCAGGTGACCTGCCATCCCTGGGGGGTGGGAGTGGGGATCCCATCGGCTGTGGAGGGTAATGCTGGTTGTTACACTGACTTAGCAAGGGTTTTACCAAAACCAGGCAATGCCAAGATGACTAGAGACTCCTGGAAGTCAGGGTCTACTTGAGAAGAGTTCAGGGGAGCCTGAGTAGAGGTTGTCCAGGGAGTTTATCTTCAGGACCTGGATTGTGGAGGGTATTTCTTCATGGGATGCAAAGCTATTCATGGAGAGAGCGGACCTGCTGGTGCCCCCAGTGGAGACAGGAGAGCTCCTCCAGGTCCCCCTGCAGGCGGAACAGGCCTCTCTCCCCACTGAGGAGGTTACAGATGAGACCCGGGGGCAGTGAGAGAGGGGGGGACTCAGTGCCTGGCGGCCGTCAGGGAGGCAGGCCGTGGGCCTTACAGGCAGGGTCCCTGGAGCCTGTGGGAACAGAGCCCGCGCCGGTCCACCTCCCGCCACCCTCCGTGCTCTGGAGCAGCACCTGAACCACACCCAGCCCCATGCAGAAGGCTCCGAGCACGGCCGCCCGCATCCCGGCCTGGCTTGCCATCACTTCTTTAGTAGATGGAGGGGAATGCTCTCAAAACCCAAAAAATTCAGGGAAGTTGTCAAACTACTGAAAATGCACTCTTCATTCACCATATTGGAGTTGTTTCTTCTCATCCGTGGAGAACCACTTGTTGCTTCTAAAATTCAGTGCCTATGGACAGAAGGGAGCTGGTTTCCCACCTGACTCCCCCAGGGGATGGGGGAGGGCAGGGGATCCGTGTAGGCAGTGGGTGATTCCCAGTTCAGGTCTGCGGCTGTGAGCGTCACCTCACTGGAGTCCCTGGTGAGCCCACAGCCAGCTCATGGCCCGAGCGAAATGCCTGGTAAGGTGGGAGCGTCCCATCGCCTGAGTCCGCAGCTCCCACCAGCCTGGATTCTCTTGACCAAGAATCCGTGTGCCAGGGGCAGCCTTGGTCAGACAGCTGTCCACAGAGGGTCCTGTGTGGCTGTGTTCCCGGGACAGGAGCAGCCAGACCTACCCAGGATCTCTGCTATGGGTGTGGCCCTGCAGCTCTGGGCCCAGCGTGGGAGGCCAGGCGGGAGCCGGTCAGGGAGGCTTAGCCACTCCCTGGGTGGAGGTCAAGGTGTCCAGTCATGAGCTCTGAACAGGTGAGGTCCTGCGTCCAGCTCACCTTGTCAGGTCAGGAAGTGTCTCCGGGGTCATGCTGTTGGCAGGGTGGCCGGAGCCTCCTGGCTGCTTATGTCCAGGGATGCCAGCCTATGTGGACTCCGCCAGAGGCTCATGGAGCCAGAGGTGGGTCTCCTCCCGAGAGTCATAGCGGGGCGTCACGCCACCTTGGATGAGCAGGGTCCCCTTTCTCTCTCTGGGGCGCCGCGGGCTCTGCTCTCCCTGTGACATTCAGCTGTTTTGTTACCAAAGAAAATACGAATGCAGCGAGCCTCAAGGACTCTGGGGACACAGCCCTGAGCTCGCGTTCCAGGCGGGGAAGCCTGGGGTCTGCACCTACTGGAAAGTGGCTGAAATCAGAGCTGCTCCGGGGCCTCCCCACAACCCGACCCTGATCTTAGCAGGGGAGTCGGGCCCTCATCTGGCCCAGCATGGCCACCTGCTGGACTACAGGGGGAGGGGTGTAGGGTGAGGGCGCCTGGCACCCTGGGACTGGCAGTGGGGTGGGGGCAGGGGTGAATGAGGCATCGTTCTGTCTGTCTGTCTGTCAGACGGGCCTCTGGAGCTGTGGTGCCCCACACAGTCAGGTCGGAGGTCAGGGCCTTTCCCTAGCATGTTCCACCGAGGCCCTTGCTGTGGTGTCCCCACGCATGTTTCCAGCCTGAGGCCTCAGCTCCCTCTCCTCCCCATGGCCCTCCACCCCGGTCCCCAGGCTGGCCGTCCCCTCCCACTGCAGCGAGCAGGTGGGGCATGGGCAGGCCTGGTCCCCGGTGCCTGCTCAACAGATGGCACTTGAGGGGCACCCCCTCTGCCTTCCGGCTCCAGGACTCAGTCTCTGCTGGACTCCGCAGGCTTCTGGTCAGTCATGACACAGACGTTGGGCTGCCTCCCACACCCTGTGTCCCTGCCCTCTGCCTGGGGTCCCCCAACCGCGCCCCGTGCCTGCAGACAGTGCACACAACCTGCAGTGCCTGCTCCCTCTCCCCTCTGGCCCCTGAAGCATGGGGGCAGCCCTTTGCCTCTCACGGGAGGCTGTGCCCACCATGAACCGTGGGTGGGCACTGCACTGTGGCCACTGTGGGTTAAAGGCTCTGACCCTGGCCTCGGCCCCGGGCTGGGGCTGGTGGACACATCGCAGGGATTTATGTTACTCCTCTGTGATGACGTGTTTTACTCATGAGCAGTCCCCAGACCCTGAGCTGGGGCCCCAGATGCTGTCCTCAAACCCCATGGTCACAGGAAGCCCTGAAGGCCAGGGCAGAGACCTCTGGAAAGGAGAACAGAAATGGGATTAGGACCCAGCTGGCAAATTGCCAAAGAACCCGTGAGCTTCAGGTTGCCAGGGTAACGGACAGCCGCTCAGCAGGAAGGGGAGGAGCAGGTCTTGTGGTTGTGTGTCTGCGCTCACAGCAGATGTGCAGCAGGCAGACCTGGGAAGGACCCCGGGCATGCTGCACACGATGTCTACAATTAGAAAAAGGTACTTTTCACCTTGAAAGGAGAAAAAATCCAAATATAGTCCACAAATAAAAGTTTTAATTATAAATGCAGCAATACTTAAAATTATGTTTTGATTCAACAATATGTTAGGTCTGTGATGCAGTCCTCTGACTTAGATGTGGGAACTGTCTCATCCATGTTGGAAAAGGCACAGCCCCCGCATCTGTGGCGACAAGGGATGCTGTCCCCGAGCCAAGTGCCGCTCCAGTCAGTGCCATGCAGGCTGCGATGTCCATCCTCCCTTCTTCCCCCTCCTCTTTCTGCTGTCCTTTATTCACCCTGTTCTCTTTCCTGGTTTCAGGGAAGGAGACAGACTTGGGGGGCGTAAGCAGCTCCCTGGCAGGTTCGGGGCCCCAGCAGCCCTGTCCTGTGTCTCTAGGCATGTCTGCATCTTTGTGTCCAGAGTCCAATGGGGTCACTGGGCTGCCTCCATGCAGCGGTGGGCTGAGGAGTGGAATGAGGGATGTGAAGGGCCCTGGCAGCCTGGGAAGCACCCCTCATGCATGTTGGGCGCTAAGAACGCCCTCTGTGTCCTCAGAAGGTGCTATGGGAAGACATGCCCGTAGTGGTGGGGGGCTCAGGGGGATGGTGAGATCTGAGCATTTCACTCATATTGACTGTCTCCCGACAGCTCTCACTTTGATTCTTCCATTATAAAGCACTTCACACAAGAAGAAAAACACTAGTGGTACTTGACGTGGTGCTCTGCACCAGCCCAGAGCATCTCTCCTGCATCCTCTCCCTTCGTCTTCTGGACCTTCCAGTGAATAGAACACAGCCCATCCCACCCTGACCAAATGTCTATTAACTTACTTCATGTTTTCCACCCATCTCCCTGTGGGCCAGTCTTGTGATTTCCTCGGCTGTATCTTACCAAATCATTATTCTTTTTTCAGCTGTGTCTAGTTTATGACTTAACTCATCTGGTAAATTTCTTCATTCAGTGATTTTTTTCTTGTATCTAGAATGTCCACTTGAATCTTCTTCAAACTGCCTGGTGTATTTTCATTTTTTGTTTGCACTATTCTTGCTTCTCTGTCTCCAAACATTTAAAAATATGGAGGAGGAAAAGGTCATGATGATTTTGAAGAATTGCATAGATTATGTTTCCCTACAAGATGTCAAGGTTTATTATGAAGCTGTAATAATATAATAATATAAAAACTGTATTGATACAGTGTATTGATAGACAGACCAATGAAGCAGCCTTCCTTGCCCAGAAACTGATCTTTATTTGTACAAGAATTTGACATTCAACAGTCAACAGGGAAGAAAGCGTTATTTAGTAAGTGGAGCTGGGACAGAAGGTTCCCCCTATAGCAAAAGAAGACCTTTATTTCACTTAATACAAAGGAAAAAATTCATTAAACTCTAAATGTACAAAATGAAATATTAAAAGTTTTAGTTGGACATAAGGTAGAATATCTTGAAGACCTCATAAGAAAAGCACAAACAATCCAGGGAAAGAGTGGCGCTGTCCTCTGCCACCTTCCCCCCAGAACTAAAAACAGAAAGAAAAGAAAGGCAACCTTTCAGAGGACAGAAAAGTGCCTTCAGCATGGCTAATAGCACAGTTACAGAGCAGGAGAGGCATTCACAGTGCGGTACCTGACAGAGTTCAGACTAAATAGTGAACTTCAACAAGTTAATATGAAAAATGGAAGTAACCGAGCAGAGAAGTGAGCAAAGAGGCAAGCAGGAAGTTCAGAGCAGAAGGAACCACAGAGGATGATGAATAAGAACACTGATGCTCGACCCCAAATCCACGTCCCACTTGCAGTTAAAAGGTATATGAATTTGATACACAGTGAAAGGGGCTGTTTCCGCCCAGGGGTCTCTGGGGAATGGCTGAGTTCCTGTGACCAGCCGGACACGGGACAAGATGTGTGCCTGCAGACACTGAGCAGCAGGCCGCATGGGACGGCGCTCTGTGAGTTGAGGAGCGAGGTGAGTTCCACAATCGCAGCAGTTTGCAGCCCAGAGACAGCGTCCAAGCTGTGGGGCCCGCAGGGGCATCTACAGAGAGCCCAGTGGTCCCACTGCATCGAGGAGACAGGATTTGGGCTTGGGGGAGGCAGAGGCAGCTGGAAAGGGTGGGCAGAGTACCGCAAAGGAAGGACCTGCAAAAGCTGGGAGCTTCCGAGATCTGGACAGCAACCCCAGATACGTTGCTGAGTCCTAACTGCCAAGGGGTCATGCCCTCAAGTCTGGAGAAGGAGCCCCCAAAGGCAGCAGGCAGAGCAAACCCTGGAGCTAACGCAGGCTGCAGACAGCTGCATTCCCATCCCAGGACGGGAGACCTTGTAGTGCCCAGGGCACTGGGTCTACTCTGCGTACATACCCAGCCTGGTTCTGACATTCATGTGGAATGTAAGGACCTAAAAGAGCCAGAACAGCCCTGAAGAAGGAATCTAAGGAGTTAACATGAGCTGGGCCGTCCGTGCGGCGTGGGTCAGCATATGAATAGGCGTACAGACAAGGGGGCAGGATAGAGAGTCCAGAGACAGAACTGCACATGTGTGGCTAAATGCTTTTGACAAAGGTGCCAGGGTGATTTAATTGGGAAAGAATATTCTTTTCAACAAATGCTATTGAAAAATTGAATATCTGGGGGTGGGGGATGGAACAAGTTGACTATCTGTACAAAAAAGTTGAATCTCGATGCTTACCTTAACTGAGAATGGATCATAGACTTAAGTGAAAACTTCTTGAAAAACCATAGGAAAAATACTTGTGACTTTAGGGTTGGGCAGAGATTTCTTACACTGGACACAAAGAGCAAAAACCAGCAATGCAGAAGAGGTGGATAAATTGGCCTTCATCAAAACAAAAACTCACTATTCAGGATACTGTAGTGAGAGCGACGAGGCAAGCCACAGACCGGAAGAAAATAGCCCAAAGGTATGTCTGAAAAGATCTTGAATCTATAAAGAACTCTTACAACTCAATAAATAAAATGAGAGCAAATGGATACAAAGTGGGCGGAAGGCTTGAGATACTTGGATGTGAGCGGCCAGCAGCCCGTGGACAACATCCACCAACATCAATCCTTAAGGAGATGAGTTAATATGAATTAGTGGGTCCATTACTCATCTGCAGCAATGGACAAGCAAACACATGAACCCAAGTGTCCTTCAGATTTACAGTGCACCCACATTGAAGGAATGCTTGAAAGCTTGACTTCATACCCTCAGGCTAAAGACAGAAATAACTATAGATGGATGCACAGTGGTTATGTGCTAGCAGTTCTGGAAAATGCTGAATACGTTTTTTGGAGGTGAACAAATAAATAAATATGTAGTGTTATGGCAGGAAAGCTTCTCATTGGTGGAGAATAAGGAAAGGGGAGTGTGGGATTCACCTGTGGGGTCGGGGTGGGATTGGAAGCCCACGGTGACAGGTGATAAACAGATCGGAGTACACAGAGATGCAGTGTGTGTGCTGTGTGTGTGCGTGTGTGCGATTTCCCACCAGAAGGAGTCAGAAAAGTTATTTCTGGAGAATTTTCTTAATTAGACCTGAGCTGGGTAAGAACAGCATGATCCTGGGTATCTTTCTATAACAGAAAGCAAGAGTATACTCAAAGAATGACAGGATATGTCAAGAGGACACAGGGGTCAGCAACAAGACACAAGAGACAGCCTGGAGGGACTTCCCGCTGGCCAGAAAGGGAACAACCCGAGCATTCACATGAGTCATGACAGTAACAGCTTATAACCTCGGGAAAAGATTAGAGTCCATGAAATTAAATAGCTCACACACACACACACACACACACACAGAAATCCCTTCCTTTTGTGGAATCCTGCTAATAGAGGCAGAAGTGGTGACAGAGTTGGAAAATCATCCTTTGTCAACAATAGGACTAGTGCTTGTTATAGGAATGGTCCCCAGTAGATTCTACAACTATTGCACCAGAGCTGGATGAAAAGACAGGGTGTTTACATCAGCTCAGAGCATCTCCCCACGGAGTTCCTACAAGTACAGAGTGGACAGTGACTTCACAGGGGAGCAGCCTGATGGACCATGGTACCGGCACCATGTGCCTCCTGATACACTGCACTGGCGCGTACAGCATCACTTTCCTAGTATTTCTGACAGAATGCGTTACCTGAGAAAATCAGACAAACTCAGATCAAGTGAGGGCCACCTTACAGAACAGATGGCCTGTGCTGTGCGACAGGTGGCGCCGAGTCGGGTCTGGACATTTCTGTCTTGCTGTGAGAGCATTCGTGTGGCGACCAGCTGGCCTGGAGTAAGGCCTGTCAATCAGAGGGCTGTACCGCGCTGATCTGGGTGATTGTACTGTGCTTGCATAGGGTGATGCCTTTTGATTTTAGGAACTGCCTGTTGAACATTGTGGGTGAAAGGCATGATTCAAACAAAACCTTAATATTAAGCCTGAAATTATTTCAAAATAAAATGTATACAAAATAAATGTACTCAGGTTAAAATACACTTAGACAGCCTTTCGTTTTCATCATTTGGAAAAATTGGAGAAATGTGACCCTATCCCAGGGATACTCATCCATGCTGACGGGAGCACGGCCCAGCGGGACATGCCCCGTCTGTGACCTGACGGGTCAGTCTAACAACGCTTTGAGAACGTCCGGCACATGTACACACGATGCATGTGCCACGCTACTACTGCAGCAGGTCTATAAAAGCAATGAACTGGGAGTTACTTAAGTGACCAGCCACATTGAATGGTTGCATGTATCTTTTGACAGCTCCCATAAAGGACTTGTGTGCACACAGATGGTACTAAGTGTACTGAAATGCAGAATTCTCTAACACAGCATGGAGGAGAAAAACCTTCAGAATAGTCTACGCAATATGAAATGCAGGGTTTAAAAAATGTTCAAAGCCATACTTCTTTATGGCTTATGAATGCACATTAGCTATTATTAAACTATAACAAATTAAGTCAGGAATGATACTGATTTCAGCAAAGTTGTTATTTCTGGAATGGAAGGTGAGTATAAACAAGGCCTACAAATATGGATAATATTTCATTTTATGATAGAGAATTTCTGAAAACAGTATGACAGAGTGGTAAGATTTATTCATGTGGGGGGTGGGGATGTATGTGCAAGTTGGCTTCATCTCTGTCCTTTGCCCCCTTCCCTCTTGGCCTGTGTGCCGCTGTCCCTGGGCCGTGGCCTCTGCTACCCACTAGGCTCAGCCAGTGGGGAGGCGGCCGGGGAAACGGCAACATGACAGTGTCCCTGGGCTGGGGGAGGAGGCTCCGCTTGACACCTGTGGTCAGGAATGAGTGTCTTTCCCAGGGCCTTCCCTGGCCACCTGGATCAGAGAGGGGCAGGAAAGGGAGACTCCCATCTGTCCCTTGTCCCTCCTCCCTGCACCACCCTGAGGTCCTGGGGGCACGGGGACCCCTAGAGTTCTGCTCCACCAGGCAGCCCCTGGACATATCCATCTTCTCTTGTCACCCCCTTAACCAGGCCTGGGGTGGCACAGGGGCAGCTGTGACTAACCTGGGCCACTCCCGGTCCCTGAGCCCACGCCTTGTCAACCCCATCGTCACCCCCCCTCAGGCCAGCTGGTGCGGTGGCCTCTTCTCTGCGTCCTGCCAGGACACCTGCTCACACTGTGGCTCACAGGGGGCCCCTTCTGCTCCAGCAGTCTCCCGGGGGCAGGTCCCTGCCCCTGGGCTCGTGTGGCTTCTTGTGTCCGGGCCCTTGGGGCATAACGGGACGCCACTGTGTGTGTGTGTGTGTGTGTGTGTGTGTGTGTGTGTGTGTGCGCGCGCGCGCGTGCGCATGCGCACGGGGTGGTAGGCCCACCTGTCACCTGGTCCCCACTCCCCACTCTCAGAGAAGAGTTGCCCCAAGGGGACCACCTCAGGGACCAGATGCCTCCAGCTGTGCCCGGCGGTGTATCCTTGACCTTTCCCTGCACTGTTTGCTCCTGCTCTGTGATGATGGGGATGAGCTATGCCTCCATCCTGACGGTGTGAAGGGCTTTCTGGGTGTTGTAACTTCTCTGGGTTGGGGTGAGACTGTTTGCCACCTGCTGTCAGGAGTGAGTGTCTCTCCCAGAGCCCACAGCTCACCCATGGCTTTGGCTCCATCACAAAGAGCAGCAATTGCAGCTTGAGCAATTTTATGAAAACCTCTCACTAAAGTGCAGTAAATATTTCTATTCTGAGCATTTCATCTGTCTAAGAGTAGCATATATTCATTTATGACCCAGGGAGCTCATATTTCAATTTTATCAGGTTTAATAGGTTGTAAACTAAGAACAGCAAATCTAATGCTACATAAAATTACTTAAAATGAGCCAAACAGGTGAATAATTGGCATCTGAATGATTTTAAACTATCAACTTTTGTACAAAGTAATGTATTTTGTCTATTTCTATGTGGGGTAGCCACAGGTAATTCAGTCGGATTTACTCAAAAGACACCCACTTAATAATGTCATTCCCTTAATTAGGATAGGTGGCTAGAAGCCTATTTTCACATAATGAAATACACGGGTTCAAAATAAATTTTATTAAAGCACCAGTGGTTTCTTAAGTTCAGCACAAGAAAGGCCTGTAGGAAATAAAACAAGATGCAATTTGAAACTGGAATTGTAAAAGGAGTTTTAAGGGTATAAACTTGGGTTCTCAAAGTCATGATTTTGACAGACACATTGTTGATAATCCCCTTACATAAATATATGGACAAACATGCAATTACCTGCTATTACAATTCTATTAAAATGTGTTAGACTCTCATTTAGTAGACATTCAATCTTAATGGAATTGGAAACTTAAGGAATGGCTCATGAATTCGCTCTTGGCAGGAGTGTAAGCTTCCTTGGTGTGTGTGACTGTCCCCGAGCTGCTGGGTCCCAAGCCTCACCCCCTCTTGTGCCTCCTTGCCACCATGGACCGAGGAAGGCTGGTAGCCACCTGGGTGGGACGGTCACCACGGGCATGACCACTGGGCTGATCCACTTGTGTTTTTAGGTATTTACATTTCTATGTCCATGTTATCACTTACTCTGTATGAAATTTAAAAGATTTGCTGTGCTGTGACAGAAAGTGTGACATGTGCTCTGAAGTGTGACAGTAATGCGTTCTGAAGTCAGCATTGATTCCTGGTTTCGAAAGCTATGGTTTCTGCAACATGGTGGGATGGAGGGTTCGGGCTCGGGGTCACCCGCAGAAGCACTAGCACATGACCACAGACCGGCTACAGCGGCTCTGTGCGGGCTCTGGAAGGCAGCCAGGGGCGTGCGCCCACCAACGCAGTGGCCAGCTGAGAGGAAGCCACCCACGGAAGGGCAGGTAGTCTGTGGCCTCTGCTTGCTCTGGCCCCCCCCAACCCCCCATGTGGCAGGTGCAGGAGGGAGGGAAGCATCCAGTTCTGACTTCTCCCTCCAACTGGAGGAGAAGATGGGAACTGTCCTTTCCATGGGTTGCCTGAGGGGCTGGTCTCTGTGTTTTCTGTCTTGGAGCTCAGAGGGGTTGGCGGCCTAGTTTGGGTCTCAGGTTGGAAGTGGCTGAAGGCAGTGGAACACCACGACACTGGGGAACCTGCATGGGAGAGACAGCAGGCAGGGCAGGGGTGGGGGGAGGAGTAGGGCACCCAGAGGAGAGACAATAGCTGGTAGGGGGCAGGGCACCCAGGGGAGAGACAGCAGGGGGGCAGGGCACCCAGGGGAGAGACAGCAGGGGGGGCAGGACGCCCAGGGGAGAGACAGCAGGGGGAGGGCGCCCAGGGGAGAGGCAGCAGGGGGGAGGGTCAGGGAGAGAGACAGCAGGGGGGAGGGCGCCCAGGCGAGACAGCAGGGGGAGGCGCCTGCAGGAGAGAGAAAGCAGGGGGAGGGCGCCCAGGCGAGAGACAGCAGGGGGAGGGCGCCCCAGGCGAGAGACAGCAGGGGGGGAGGCTCAGGGGAGAGACAGCAGGGGAGGGCGTCCAGGCGAGAGACAGCAGGGGGAGGCGCCCAGGGGAGAGGCTGCAGGGGAGGGGCGCCCAGGCGAGAGACAGCAGGGGGAGGGCGCCCAGGCGGACAGCAGGGGGAGGGCCTAGGGGAGAGACAGCAGGGGAGGGGGCGTCCATGAGAGACAGCAGGGGGAGTGGGCGCCCAGGAGACACAGCAGGGGGAGGGCGCCCAGGGGAGACCGCGGGGGGCAGGGCGCCCAGGGAGCAGGGCTGGGCGGGTTCCGGGAGCCCAGGAGAGACAGCAGGGGGAGGGCGCCCAGGGAGAGACAGCAGGGGAGGGCGCCCAGGGAGAGACCGGGGGGGCAGGGCGCCCAGGGGAGAGACAGCAGGGGTTCCGGGAGCCCAGGGGAGAGACAGCAGGGGGGAGGGCGTCCAGGCGAGAGACAGCAGGGGGGCAGGGTGCCCAGGGGAGAGACAGCAGGGGTTCGGGGAACCCAGGGGAGAGACCGCGGGCAGAGGTGGGCTCCGGAGAGCAGAGCCCTCAGGGGAATTCTGACACTGGAGGCAGCCATGTGTCCAGGGGATTTGGAAACAGCATGTGGCCAGACCTGGGGAAGATACATGTCCGGAGAAGGCCTGAGAGGGTTGTAAGCCTTCCGGGACAAGCAGTGAAGGTGTCCCTGCCCTGAGCCAGTTCACAAAGATGGGAGCAAAGGAGGGGAACAGGAGACCCAGGAGGGCTCATGGTTCAGTTTCAGTCTGAGTCTGAAGGCCTGACAACCAGGGGAGACCGCGATGCAGCTCCAGCTTGGACGCCAGCAGGCTCAGGACACAGGGAGAGCGGTGTCTCAGTCTGGGTCTGAGGAAGGGGGTAGACACTGATGTCCCAGCTGGAAGGCAGTCAGCAGAGGACGTTTCCTCTTATTTGTAGGGGGCCAACCTCTTTGTTCTACTCAGGCCTTCAGGTGACTGGGTCAGGCCCCCCACACTGGGAAGGGCAATCCGCTTTACTCGGTCCACGGAGCCAATTTTCATGCCCTCCAAAAGTGCCCTCCCAGACACAGCCAGATGATGTTAATAATGTTTCAGGTACAAGGGTCTGGTCACCGTGGTCCAGTCATGCTGACACAGAGGATTGACCATCACCCACCTCCCACGGCTACCAGACCCTAGACTTCATCTCCACAAACCCACCCTCTTGCCACCGCCTCTGGGGTCCCCGCCTTTGCTCTCTGGAACCTGACTGAGACCACTCGGCATCACTGGCCACCGCCCTCTCCACATGCCCACTTCCCACTCCATGTCCGTGCTCCCGACCAGACTCAGTCTCCAATTTCCGTGCCCCTGTTTCTCCATCACCCCCACCTGGAAGGAGCCCAGCCCAGGTGATAGGTCACGCCAGCCTCTTCCTCACCTGCACCTGAGGACCCGGTGTGGTTAGAAATAAACTTCCCACTGTTCAGACAACTCATCTCAGATCTTCATCACTGGCCTTCCAGGGTCCAGATAAATGCACCTCATGCTCCTTGGTCATTGCTTTGTGTCCACCATCTGTTCAGGACCACTTCTGCTATTTCACCAAGAAAGAAGAGAGGTCAGAGGGACACTATTCCATGTCCCACTACCTTAAAGGCCTGAATGCCAATTAAATCAAATGAGGAAACGCATGTAAAGTGCTGCGATAACACTTGGCTTTTAAGGTAATAGGATGGCAACTCATTATTTGATACCTCAAGCTTTTAACCTCATGATCAGAAATGACATCTCCCTTTTAAGTTTCACTCAATGTTTAAAGAATGTGATTCTATTAGAACACAAAAAAAGTGCAAATAAAAGGGCCCAACCACATTTTCAGACTATGAAGTGCTGAAAGTAAATGCCACAAAAGTTAATGAAATTGTGTGAGCTTCAAAGTCACAGTTCAAATGTTATTTTAAGAACTGTTTTGACTATGCCACTCTGTTTTTGGTTGTTATGTTCTTATATTTTTAGGTTTATAAATATCATAGTTTTATGTTTGATGTACACTTTGATCTATGCATTGAACTCAAGAAGTCAGTGCAAAAAAAATCCCCACAAATATAAATCTAAGAAACTGAGAAGAATAGATTAATAAAGATAGAATTTAATAATCTGGAAGCACTAAAACTTAGATTAATGAAGTAAATTCAATATTTTTTATTGGCTTAAAAACACATTTCATTACAGGAAAGAGAAAGAGGATAAAATTAGAAATGAGGCAAAGGTGATGATAGAATTTGAGCAGGCTTTTCTTCTTTTTTAGAAAATATGACTGTTATGCAGAGGGAAATGTTATTAAGTTTGAAAAGTGTGGAGACTTTTCTGAAAAAGTTATAATAAAAATGTAAAATAAAAAATAGAGAGCTTGAAAAATTAAGTGTTGATGGACTTGATTAAAAAAATTTCCATTGTACAGTTATCTCTAAAAATGTTCCAGGTCCAGATAATAAGCAAGGAAATTATTGTAAAATCTCAGGAGGCTGATTATTCACATGTTATACAATCCATCCCCAGGCACAGAAAAACAGAAAACTTGCCAATTCTTTAAAGGATATCTCTGCAACAATGAAACCAAAATTTGAAAAAAATAGAGTAAACAGAGTTTGGATTTTAAAATAAAATCTTAAAACCGATGTAAAAAACAAAGCAAAAGAGCAATCCATAACAGCATGCTGAAAGACTGTTGTCACACTTAAACTTTTTCCATAAGGTGCAAGTTTGCATTTATCATAGAAAACATTTTAAAAAAAGGATCTCAATGATTTAAGCAAAATACTTTGCATAAGGAAGTGAATAAATGCTGAAAAGTTTCTTGAAAAAAAAAACAAGCTCCTAAGTCTTGGTATGACCCAGAAAAGAATACCTCTTTGCCATGCCAACAATCATATTGATTGCAAGCAATCACCTCACATGTCAGCAGTGGGATACTGGAGACCTTCTCATTGAGAGCAGGAAAGGAGGGTTTTGCTCGCCAATGCTTCCATTGGCCTGGGAATTCCAGCCAGTCCAACACAGCTAAATAGGAAAAGGAGAGATAAAGTTCCAGAAAGGAAAAATCTAAGGTCCACCTAATTGCAGATGATTACTTTTTTCCTAGAAACCCAAGGAATTTTCCTGAAAAATATTTAGAAGATATTAAAAATTATGATATTGTGGCATAATAAAAGTGTAAAAATTAATAGTTTCCTTGCATACTGGCCTTAGATAGTTAGAAATACGATGGAGAAAGTCACTTATACAAAACAAATGGGAAAACGTAAAATACGAAAATGAGAAAAGTGCTCAGTGCTGATGTGAACCTTTCGTCTCCTTATTTAGACTTGTAAGTAGGACATGACCACACATGCTGAGCTCCTGGGTGGGAAAAGCTAGACAGATGTGTAACGGTGACATGTATATATGCCACTCTGCAAAATCCAAGTTTCAGGGAGGTGACAAAATAAAAAAGTAATCTAGGGTATAGTAGATGAATATGGCTGAGATGCTTATCCAAAAGAAGGGAAATGGACCAAGCAGAGGTCAAAATATTTTGGGTGCCAATGATTAAGATAGTGCAAATTGTGTGAATAGACACTCCCTGATACACGCAGATCCTGTTGAAACATGGTTGAGTTTTTGCCAAAACAAAGTTAGATCTTAACATCACACTATATATATATATACTAAAATAAATTCCTGAAATGCTCAACAGTTAAGTATAAAAATAGGACTTAACACAAGGAAATCTAGTGAACTATTTTACTTGTCTCAGAGCAGGTAGTGTTTAGGAGGAGGAGGAAAATAAAAAGTGATGGAAAATCTCCAAGTCTTCTGGGCTTTCTCCTCTGCACAGTGAGGTCATAACAGAACCAATCCTATGTGAAGGTGGCATAACGCTGCAGGGGAGCAGACCATGGTGAGCCAGACGCCCACTATAGACCAGAAACAAGCTGCCTAGATGACAAGCAAAAGTTATAGCTAATAAGCCAGCAGAGGAAATAAAATGGATTCATAAAAAGGCACTAAAATCCAACATCTATTCCTAATTAAAAGTCTCAGCAAACTAGGGATAAATGGGAACCTCCTCACCCTGGAAAAGGGCATGTATAAAAGCCTAAAAAATAGCATCACACTTAATGTGGAAATGACTGCATTTCACCTAAGATCAGGATGAAGGCAAGAATGTCTTCCCTCATCAATTTTAGTAAAGCTGGAGCCAGAAATTTTATCACAAGACAAGAAAAAGAAAGAAAAGGCACCCAGTTTAGAAAGAGTAAAGTAAAAGTATGTTGATTCTCTGATGATCTGACCTCCTATGTAGAAAGTACTTCAGAATCTACAAAGTTTCTATACTAATAAGTGGCTTTATTTCAGGACACAAGATCTGTATACAGAATCAATTGCATTTCTGTGTTTCTTGTATATCTTCTATTTCTGTATTTCTAAATAACAATAATTATAAATTGATATTTAAAAAATTGCCATTTGCAATAATATCAAAGTATGAAAATTGCAAGGATAAATCTAACAGGAGATATGTCTTGGTATTTCTATACACTGAAATCACAAAACTTGTCAAGGATAAAAATGAAAGAACTAAATAGATTTAGAGATGTATTGTATATATGTATCAGGAGCCTCAACATGAAGCAGAAATAGACTCACAGACACAGAGAACAGACTAGTAGCTGCCATAAGGCAGGAGGGTAGGGGGATAGATGAAGTGAATGAAGGGGGAAAATTAGTGAGACTGTTTAGTATTTCGATCTGGATGATGATTATGTAAGTGTAGGCACATGCTAAAATTCATTGAGCTGTACACCAAGGTTTGTGCATTTTATTGTATGTGTATTGATAAAATAAAAAGGAAGACTCAATACATTGAGATGTTAATTTTCTAAAAGTTGATCCATTAAATCATGTAATCCTAATAAAAACTTCAGACTTTTTTTGTTTAAACTTACGTCTTGATTAAAAAATTTCACATGGAAATTTGATGCAGCCAGAATAATAAAACAACTTTGAAAAACAGTAAATTTGGAGAATTAACTGACTTTAAAAGTTATGTGGGAGCTACAGTAATCCAGACAGAATGGACAGATTAATAAAATGAGATAGAGTCCAAATACAGACTCACACACACACAATGGACAAATGCCAAGGCAGTTCAGAGAGGAAGGACATTTTGCCGGAATGATTGAATGTCTGTATGCAAAAAGAAAAATGAGCTTCAGTCAGTATTTCTGTACAAAAATAACCCAAAATGGATCACAGACTTAATTGTAAAACCCCAAACTATAAAACTTCTGGAGGAAAACAGAGAAAAACCTTAAGATCTAAGATTTGACACCAAAAAAACAATCCATAAAGGAATGAACTGGGTAAATTAGGCCATATCAAACTTAATAACCCTGCTCTTTGAGATACACTATTAAAAGAATGAAAAGGCAAGTTATAGACTTGGAGAAAATATTTTCAAAATCACACACCTGAAAGGATTTGTACAGAGAATACATAAAACTCAAAGTGAAATATAAAACAAAACAACTCAGTTAAAATAGGGCAAAAAATTGTCCATGTACTTCATTGAGATGACATTCAGATGGCAAATAAGCAACAAAAAGATTCTCAACATCAGTAGTGTTTGGAGAAATGGAACTTAAACTTCACTGAGATACCTACACACCTATCAGAATGTCTAAATTGAAAAGGTGGACCATACCCAGTGCTGGTAAGGATGTGTAGCAACTGGAACTCTTGTAATCACTGGTAGGTGTGTAAAATGGTAGAATCACTTTAGAAAGCTGTCCGTCTGTTTCCTCTAACATAAACATACACCTGCTATGTGACCCAGCCATTCTAGTCCTATATGTTCACCCAGGGGACATGAAGGCTTGTGTCCATACAAAGACTTGTACACAAATATTCATAACAGCTCTATTTGTAATAGTTGAAAACTGGAAACAATGCAATGGCCACCAACAGGTGAACAGATAAATAAGGGAAGTGTATGAACGTATATTTATACAGTGGAGTACTATTTAGTCTTAAAAAGAAATGAGTTGTTAGTAATTGCAATGGCATGGCTGAGTCTCAAAATAATTATGCTGGATTGAAGAAGGCAAAGCTCTCCTCCCCCAGAAGAGTACATTCTGTATGACTGATCCCATTTATGTACTGTCAACTAATCTTAGCAAATAAGTAGCCTTTTATGCTGGGAGGGTAGGGGTGGCAGGGAGGGGTCACACAGGGGTGTGGGGGGCTCTGGGGTGCTGGCTCTCATTATTATCCTGGCTGCAGTGGTGGTTTCATGGGGACATGCACATGCTAACTGATGAAATTCATACTTCACTCATGTGGAGTTTATGGTATGCCATTTACACCTGAATAAAGCTGTGAAAATGACTTATAAGAGTTATGTGCTATGATGTTTCCATTCAGAACAAAGCTCTCTGTGATCTTACATCTCATCTAGTAGAGAAGCCAAAAGGTATCACATTTTCTTATTAGTGTCTCTCTCTCTCTCACACACACACACACACACACACACACACACACACACACACACACATATTAGGATAATATAACATTTTTAAAAATGAGGTTATTTTCACGGTAACCACAAAGCAAAAGCCTACAGTAGATACACAAAAGATAAAGAGAAGGTGTCAAAAGCTCACCACTGTGGAGCGTAAGCAATTCACAAAGGAAGACAGCAAAGAGGAAGAAAGGAACAAGAGAACTGCAAACCAGCCAGAAAACAACAAACATGATGATGCCGGGAAGCCCGTCTTGTCAGGAATCACCTCCAGTGGAGATGCTCTAAACTCCCCCGTCTTTTGGCACACGTGGCTGAGTAGATGAAAGATCAAGACCTGGAGATAGGATTAAAGATGGCAGCATGAGAGGTGAGACAGAAACCTCCTGCCAAAACCACACATAATATGAAAATATAGCAAATATATCAAATCCTGAAAGAGCAACAGGAAAGAAGCCTGCAGCAGACTGTCTACACCTAGGGAAATGAGCAGACCTCAAAGAAAAGGGTAAAGTACCAAAGCCATGATCCGGAAGAACCCAAGCCCTTCCCCCCACCCCAGCTCACGGGCAGGAGGAAGAGAAACGGAGCGGGGAGGGGCTAGAGGCCTGGGACTGCTGAACACCTAGCCATGGAGATCTGCTCTGGGAGCACAAACCTACATTACATGATGCTCTGGAGATTAGTGGGGTTGAAAAGATAAGACAGGAGGAATACTTGGAGAGACTGAGATTCTAGCTGCCTGTGGAAAACAGGGATCCACATCCAGCCTCTCTGGGACAGAAAGAAGGTGGGCAGTCTGAGAGACTTCCTAACAGAGAGAGGGCTGCTAAAGGCGTAGGATTGCACAGAGCTTGCTGCTCAGGAGAAAGGAGGTGGACAAAACTGGGTGCACTCTGCCCAGCAGGTTGGGAACTTTCAGGAGCTTCAGGTGCTCCATCCTCTGGCTAGCAATGCAGCTACGAGGACCCCACAGTAATACACAGCCTGCTGTGCCTTCCTCCCCACTGACACCAGCTTGCAAAACAGATGCCCCTGCCATTGCGTCAGGCCAGCCAGAGGGCGGCTCCACCCATGGCAGCTACAAGTGCAAAGCATAGAGGCTTCTCCCTGTGTGCTTGGCCCACTGGCCCTGGCAGTGGAGACAGGCACTGCAACCGGGAAGCAGGAAAGAGCTCTCTCCTCCTGACAGGCACCAGTGCCACTTGCCTGTGACCTCTGCCATTGCTCCAGGAGCTGAGCAGCTCCAGAAAGTAGAGTTTCTGGACACTAGAGGGTGCCACCTACAAATATGAAACGTCAAAGTAACCTGGTTCAAACAAAAATCCCACAAACACCAGAAAGAAGACCAAGTGAAACTGAACTCTTCAATCTTCCTGAAAGATTTCAAAATAAAAATCATGAACATGCTCACAGAGCTACAGAAAAATATTCAAGAACTCAGGGAGGAATTCAGGAATGAGATACAAACATTGAAGAATACAGTATCTGAAATGAAACATACAATGCCTCTGCCTCTGCCTCTGCCTTTGCCTCTACCTCTACCTCTCTATCTCTACCTCTATCTCTATCTATCTATCTAGATACAGATATCTTGAGTGCAAAAACTTACATTTTTATGTGCCCTCCAAAAGCCCAGACGGTTTCAAGGCCAAGCTACTTAAAAATTTAAAGGGTGATAACATGACCATGATCTTTACATTATTTTGGAGCATAAAGAAAATTCATCCCTAGCTAACTTTGTGAAGCCAGCATAACACTGCACCCAAACTTATACACGGCCCCACAAGGAGCCATGATAGTCCAATACTACTCATGTGTATTTGGTGCAAAAATTCTAAGTGAAATATTAACACATTGCTATGGCTGAATTGTGTTTCCCCCAAAGATACACTGAAGTCCTAACCCCAGGACATCAGAATGTGTACTTCTTTGGAAATAGAATCATTGAAGATGTAATTAGCTAAAATGAGGTCATCCTGGAAGAGGGTGGTCCTTAATCGAATCGGACATGTCCTTATAAGGACATGCACATGCACACACATGCACTTGCATGCACACACCCATGCACACGCACACACACACATGCACTGCCATATGAAGAAAGATGTAGAAGGACAAAGGCCACATGAAGACAGATAGAGGCTGGAGCAACACCACCAGGAACCACAGAAGGCCTGGGACCAGGAGCAGGAGGCATCAGGGAGGCCTCTGGAGCCCGTGGAGGGAGCACGTCCCAGCCAGCACCTTGACTTCAGACCTCTGGTCCCTAGAACTATGGGAGGATACGTTTCTGTTACTTTAAGCCACCTCGTTTGTGGCACTTTGTTATAGCAACTCTAGGAAATGAATACACATGTCAAACCAGCAGCTTATAAGATTAACATGATCTACACAACTAAGGCTTATTTTAGGAATGAAAGGGTGTCTTAATATTGGGAAATGTATTAATATAATTTATCACGCTAATTGTTTTGGGGAGAAAGCTTACAAAATCCCCGTGATGAAAGGGGTTTGATTAGAGTTGTGGACTCTGTCCCCAGAAAAATGCACATATGCATCTACTACCCCAAAACAGCTGATACCTGTCCGTCTGGAAAGCCTGAGAAACTATCATGATGAACACACAAGAGGGAGAATGGCCGTGAGGAAATGCACCCCAACCGACGGCTCTGTAAATGCCCCTCGTTAGAGACAGCTGGAAAGCACAGCGATAAAGTGGCTCTACAACAGCAACTGACATCAGTTCCTGGAAGGAAACCTAGGCAGTGTGCTGTCCCACATGAAGCAGCCTACAGAATCCTACTGAAAGAGATAAAACAAGACATGTGAACGGCAGGATTATTAGCTCACCACAGTAACGATGCCGTTTCTCCCCTAAATAATCTAAAAGTGCTCGCCATTCAAAATGCCCAGGTGTACTTAAGGATCATCAAGATGAGTGAGTGAGCAGACAGAATGTTTTTGAAATTTTCACCCTAGTGAGGGGGCCTGCTCTAGTGGACATGAAAATGTTTCCCAGAGTCAACAATAAAATGCAGTGGGGCTCAGTCAGGTAGCGGATGGAAAATTGGTGACACGGAGCACTGCATCGTTGCATACGCTTCAGGCGGCACTGAGATGTGATGCGGAAAGGCTGGTCATCCTGTACCTGGTGGTGGGACAACTGATTAAATTTGTTAAAAAAAAAAAGGTAAATTCAATCCTTAGTTCAAACTTCAAAACCAAATAAGTTCTGGATTAATTAAATATTTAGAGAGAAAAACACATGAATATGCCCAAGCATGGAGAATAAAAATGGGCCTGAGGCACGTCTCGGAGGAGAAGCCTCAGCGATCTGGTGGGAGCTGTGGCTGAGTGTGCATCCCCCAGCACCGCCTGTAGGGGTCTCGGGAGAGGGACTCCTCTCTCTTTGTTCCCGTTTTCTCATCTCTGAACTGGAAAGGCAGTGTCCCTGCCTTGTGGGCTCATTGCAGAGATGAAATGAAATGGCATGTCACTTGCTGAGCACAGAGTACTCCTGCAATGGCTCCTGCACTGCTGCTTACAAACCGCACAGGGAACTGGCCAACACAGTGTGCAGACAGCCAAGGGCCTGTTGCATTGCACGTGTTGGGCGCTGCCTCGGGCACGTCACACTGGGCACAGCATGTGTTTATTCTCTCTGTGGAGGCCGGCCCTCCATGCCCTGTGCACTTACAGCTGTGTGCAGAGTGCTGTCAGTAGCACAGAGTGAGAGCCAGGTGGCCGGAGTCTGAATCCGGACTGCTCCAGGCAGCTTTCCTTCTGTCCTGGTGCTCTGGGGGCTCTTGGTGTACTTATTTACCTAACCTCCACATGCCTCAGGCTTTCCCTCTATAAAATGGGGCCATCATAGTACCCTTTAATTGGGTTGTTAGGAGGATTGAGTAAGTCAATATTTGCAAAATGGGAAGAATGGTGAACACTGTGTATGTGCTTGATGATTCAGTAAACAAGGAAAAGTAGTTTGTTTTTTCAAATTTATTTATTTATTTATTTATTTTATTTTTTTTTTTATATTTGTATTTATTTATTTATTTGGGTTTGGAAAGTAAGAGATACACATTTTCCCTGAGCAAATCCCAAGTGCTTTGTCATTTCATCTCAACATACTTTAGTTTGCATCTTTTTTTTTTTAATATAATTTATTTTATTATCATTAATTTACAATTACATGTGCAATATTACGATTATTAAACTACCCCTTCATCAGGTCCCCCCCACCAAACCCATTACAGTCACTGTCCATCAGCGTAGTGAGATGCTATAGAATCACTACTTGTCTTCTCTGAGTTGTACTGCCCTCCCCGTGCCCCCCCAACATTACATCTGCTAGTCGTAATGCCCCTTTTTCCCTCTTATCCCTCCCTTCCCACCCATTTTCCCCAGTCCCTTTCCCTTTGGTAACTATTAGTCCGTTCTTGGGTTCTGTGAGTCTGCTGCTGTTTTGTTCCTTCAGTTTTTTTTTCTTTGTTTTATACTCCACATATGAGTGAAATCATTTGATACTTGTCTTTTTCGGCTTGGCTTATTTCACTGAGCATAATACCCTCTAGCTCCATCCATGTTGTTGCAAATGGTAGGATTTGTTTTCTTCTTATGGCTGAATAATATTCCATTGTGTATATGTACCACATCTTCTTTATCCATTCATCTACTGATGGACACTTAGGTTGCTTCCATTTCTTGGCTATTGTAAATAGTGCTGCAATAAACATAGGGGTGCATCTGTCCTTTTCAAATTGGGCTGCTGCATTCTTAGGGTAAATTCCTAGGAGTGGAATTCCTGGGTCAAATGGTATTTCTATTTTGAGTTTTTTGAGGAACCTCCATACTGCTTTCCACAATGGTTGAACTAATTTGCATTCCCACCAGCAGTGTAGGAGGGTTCCCTTTTCTCCACATCCTCGCCAACATTTTTTGTTGTTTGTGTTTTGGATGTTGGCCATCCTCACTGGTGTGAGGTGATATCTCATTGTGGTTTTAATCTGCATTCTCTGATGATTAGCGATGTGGAGCATCTTTTCATGTGCCTGTTGGCCATCTGAATTTGTTCTTTGGAGAAGTGTCTATTCATGTCCTCTGCCCATTTCTTAATTGGATTATTTGCTTTCTGTTTGTTAAGGTGCATGAGTTCTTTATATATTTTGGATGTCAACCCTTTATCAGATACGTTTTTTATGAATATATTCTCCCATACTGTAGGATGTCTTTTGTTCTACTGATGGTGTCCTTTGCTGTACAGAAGCTTTTCAGCTTGATATAGTCCCACTTGTTCATTTTGCTTTTGTTTCCCTTGCCCGAGGAGATATGTTCATGAAGAAGTCACTCATGTTTATGTCTAAGAGATTTTTGCCTATGTTTTTTTCTAAGAGTTTTATGGTTTCATGACTTACATTCAGTCTTTGATCC
>JAVSCE010015777.1:0-137528 GCA_032199065.1 Smutsia gigantea
AGTGAGGATGGCCAATATCCAAAACACAAACAACAACAAATGTTGGCGAGGATGTGGAGAAAAGGGAACCCTCCTACACTGCTGGTGGGAATGCAAATTAGTTCAACCATTGTGGAAAGCAGTATGGAGGTTCCTCAAAAAGACTCAAAATAGAAATACCATTTGACCCAGGAATTCCACTCCTAGGAATTTACCCTAAGACTGCAGCAGCCCAGTTTGAAAAAGACATATGCACCCCTATGTTTATTGTGCAGCACTATTTACAATAGCCAAGAAATGGAAGCAACCTAAGTGTCCATCAGTAGATGAATGGATAAAGAAAATGTGGTACATATACACAATGGAATATTATTCAGCTATAAGAAGAAAACAAATCCTACCATTTGCAACAACATGGATGGAGCAAGAAGGTATTATGCTCAGTGAAATAAGCCAAGCCGAAAAAGACAAGTATCAAATGATTTCACTCATATGTGGAGTATAAGAACAAAGAAAAAAACTGAAGGAACAAAACAGCAGCAGACTCACAGAACCCAGAACGGACTAACAGTTACCAAAGGGAAAGTGACTGGGGTGGATGAGTGGGAAGGGAGGAATAAGAGGGAAAAGGGGCATTATGGTTGCAGATGCAATGTTGGGGGGGCATGGGGAGGGCTGTACAACTCAGAGAAGACAAGTAGTGATTCTATAGCATCTCACTACGCTGATGGACAGTGACTGTAATGGGTTGGTGGGGGGGACCTGATGAAGGGGTAGTTTAATAACCATAATATTGCACATGTAATTGTAGATTAATGATAATAAAATAAGTTATATTTAAAAAAAAAAAAGAATTCCTGGAAGTTACTGACAGGGGTTTGTAGAGTTCAGAGAGATGGAGGAGATTCAGCTTCTTTTCATACAGATGAACAAACTGCCAGGTGCCATTTATGGGTTTGCAGATATAACACATTCTGACATGCAGGGTTTGGTTTTATTATTTATATGTTGTTTGCCTTGGAGAAAAGATGCAAGTCAAAATAGATTTTTGTTTGTTTCACTTAATGAATTTTGCCATTTTAATAGTACTAACAAACCGGGTTCTAAAAGAAATTATAGGCAATCAGGTTGACAAACAAAGAATCCTTCCATTAACGACTAACTTTGCTTATTTTTTTCTTCATGCAACCAATTCTTTACTGAGCACACGGTCTCTTGGCCCTGGGCTGTGGTGCTGAATTGAGTCCCTGACATGCTGGCGCCCAAATTCCAGTGAAGGGAGAGCCAAGCCAGAGACCAACAACGACAACTATACATACACATTCTTTTTACATGTTTCGTAACTGAGTTTTTGTGAATGAATCCCATGGTGAGACTACCATCAAGAGTTTCTTCCTAATCTCTCAAATTTACCCCTCATCGGTCACTAGACAAGTCCAGGCCATGTGTAACCATGTGCTCAGTTCTAATAGTGAGCAACTACACATCAGCTGTTCACCGCACTGAAAGTGTCTTCTCTGCTGTTGGGTGGGTGGTCATCAGGACTGGAGGCAATGCAAACGCCTATTTCCAGTGCAGAGGCGAACAGCAGATGGCCCATTGTAATAACTGCTAGTACTTATGAGCGCAACTCAGCAGCCATCAAGGGGACATGCTAGAATCAAATCAACAGTTAACAGGGTCCGAATGCCAGAACATATTTCAAATGATTTTGACCCTAAAAAGCATGTGCAATAGGAATAAAGATTAGTTTAAGCATAATTATTACACCCTATTTTTAGTTAGCTTTTCATCTGGAA
Source organism: Smutsia gigantea (assembly GCA_032199065.1). Classification (NCBI taxonomy): domain Eukaryota; kingdom Metazoa; phylum Chordata; class Mammalia; order Pholidota; family Manidae; genus Smutsia; species Smutsia gigantea. Next base: position 1,779 of record JAVSCE010015777.1, read on the forward strand.
GACAATCTATTCAATGTTTATTTTCTTCTGTCATAAAAAGTGTGTTTTACATTCATAGTAAGATCTTGCAATTTATTTAACACCTTACCGCCCTAGCCAAGGAACTCAAGAATAGGCTTAGCATTTTTCCAAACAAAGGTCTTTTTAAAAATGGTTTTAAAATAAGCTTTTCTTGTTTTTAATATCTCTTGGTCACACACGACTTCTACAATCCCATCTGACAGTTAAAAGGGTAATAGGGAGTTAATTACACACGAGCATAATCATTGTGCTCCATCTCTTTCATGTGATGTGGTTTACAGGGAGTTTTGAGAGATGGCTGAGGACACCAGAAAGTGGGAGTTCTGGGTGATCTCCTCTACAAGTCCTCAGAGATGGAAGTAACTGAACATTTTGAGTAAAGATAAAATCATCTAAGTAGTTCCTAAATTCTATGTGTATATGATTGTGCTAGGCACCGTGGAGAGGGAATTGTGGTGAATAGAAATCATCAAATATGGCCTTCAAACGGCCAAATCATCTTCCCAAAGCCTTACACAAAACATCACAGCATTTCTGGCCTAAAATACTTCGCAGCTCCCTAAAACCTGAACCGCTGTGCTCATCAGCCAACGAGCTTGCCGTGTATGTTCCTGTCTGCCCTGCTCACTCCTCTGTCTGGCTTTGCTTTCCAAGACGTCCTCTATTCCATTTTCCTGGAGAATTCTATTCACCCTTCAATGGCCAAATCCAATTTATTTCTGTTATTCTGTGACTCACAACAAAAGCATATATGCTTACTTATGCATGCCCAGGGTACCGCACACCATTGTTCTCTGGGGGTAACAGGATGATGTAACACTAGTACTGAAGGGTCCCATGTGATCTTTGTTTGTTACATTAATAAAGGAATTACAGCCTAGTTTGAAAAGCCGACTTAATTCATGAAGCAAGGAGGAAACAGCATGAGGTGGACACGATCTGCAGTTAGCCCACAGGATATGGAGAAGACCTGCATCTTTGATCTGTGAGGACAGGAGGTCAGCAAACCTTTTCTGTAAAGGGCCAGATATAAATACTTTCATCTCTGTGGCCCGTGTGGTGGCAGTCATAACATGAAGGCAGCCTTGGCCGATATGTAAAAGAATGAGTATGGCTCTCTTCCAATAAAACTTTATTTTCAAAAGGAGCAACAGGCTGCACGCCAGATGTGGGCTTTACTTGATGAGTCCTTTGCAAGGAGTTTAGAAGAGAAGGTGTGCAGCTCAATGTAACTATTAAAGAATATCTAAGATTTTCTTGTGAAAGATACCTGGTCTGGCTGACACAGTATGTGTCTTACAAAGGGAAAACAGGAAGAAGCAGTTAGATAGGAAAATGAATTTGCCAGAACTCTGCTGTGAGTGGACTCTGCTTGCCTGTCCCTGTGGGCAGTAAACGTCTACAGGAGTGACAGAGATCTGATTTATTGTCTGAGTTTTATCAATTGCTAGCAGTGTAGACCTTGGACAAAGACTTAGCCTTTCTGAACCTTACTTTCCATATCTGTGGAATAGAGATGTGTATGTACTTGGAGTCTGGCCATGAGGATGTTTGAGGTGGTGCGTGTGCAGCGCTGGCATGGAGTAGGCATTCACCCAGGCTGTGTCCCTCATGGCTCTCATGGTCTCCTTTCTACCACAAAACAACTGAGCCGATCAGCTGACAAGGGAGAAGCCAGGCGCCCTAGACGATGGAACTCACGGGTGAGCTGAGGCCACCTTGGGTGGCATAAACAGATCAACCCTAAATTTTGGAAGTGTCTAACATATGCCTTGTATTCTGATAGGTGCTTAGATTGCACAGATGAACAAAACACATTTTTCCTTGGAAAAGCTACAGCTCAGCAGCCCAGACAATACTGCAGTTCACACTGACAAGCGTCAGCATAAAGGAACAAAATTCTTCTCACATTCCTCCTCGGGAGAAGAGTACTAATTTATTACTAAAGACTCACATTCAAGACTTACTTCTGTTATTTATTAGTTGTAACATTTTAGAATAAGTTGTGTACTTTGAGCTACTTCATCTAAAAATAGAGGTATTATGTTTTTGCTTACATATGTTTCTTTAATGTCTGATCATGAATAAGAAATACACATAAAGTTAAGCCTTGAACAACTAGAGGTTTAAGGGTGCCAATCCCTCACACTTGAAGATCGACATGCAACTTTTGACTCCCCCAAAATTTAACTACTAATAGAACATAAAGTGTCAACTGACACATTTTTTGTATGTTACATACATTATATAACATATTATTACAATAAAGTAAGCTAGAGAAAAGAAAATGTTTTTCAAATTATCACAAATCTACAGAAAAAAATTCCAATATATTATTGAAAAAATCCACATATAAATGGACCCACAAAATTCAAACCCCTGCTATTCAAGGATCAGCTGTGACTTAAACGAAGAGTATAATCAGTATCTAAGAGGATTGTAGTAAAGTCCAAATAATTAAAATAGTTACATAAATCATCTTAAAATTCTGAATATTAGACAAGTAAAATTTTATTATTATATCAGTCAGCATAGGCTTGTCAGGCCTACATCCACCCAAAAACATTTTTTTCTTTCATTAATGTGTACACACACCAGTTGGTTTTATCACTCGAATACAAAAGTATTTAATAGAATTTTTGAAACTTGAAAGTTCATCTAGGTCTGTCTCTGTCCTGATTCTTGATATATTTATTGAAAAAATGCTTTCCAAGACACTTAATAGCTTACTTCAACTCAATCAGCCAGTTCTTATTTTACCAATGTTTTTTGTTTCATTTTTACTTGATAAAAATGAATTTTAATATAACATGCCTTAGTGAAAAGATTATTTTTACTTGGAACATAATTTTATCTCGATATAGTTCTCATCTGAATACAAGTCCTTGACATTGATACTGTTGGAATCTATTTCAACATGAATATACAGCTGTCCACACCTTAATTTGAATTTCCCGGTGAAATAGTATTTTTACCTTGATTATATTGTATGCACAAAGTTTATTCCATAGCCATACCTGAAGAGCAGTGTAATTCCATTTATCTTCAGTTGTTAGGCTACAAAAATCTGCTGCATATCAATTACTTTTCCTTGAGAGAGCTCATTTGTATTCAGCATCTTCTTCCCTTTTAAATAATATCGGTGCTCATTTTTATTTGGGTATGTGCAGTCTGAGTATGGTGGCATGGGGCTTAGATACACACCAGATCTGGAGAACAGTCACGGTGGAACTCTCGGGTAACCCTAGGAAAGAAACCCTGGGGATGGGAGTATTAATATCAGAGCAGAACTTTAATTCACAAAACCATTCTCTGATTCTCTTATTATACAGTTTGTCATTCATTCCTTCAATAATCACCAGCACTGCAGCAGTGCACAGCCTACAGACTGTACAAAATGTTCTTACATGGTCAATGCATTTGATTAGGAATGATCCCCGATATGGCAGAAGAGGGGTTATAGTGGAGAAAAGCCAGTGGGAGGAATGAACCCAAGTTGGCATCACATCTCCCAGCTTGGGTACATCAGCAGCCTCTGACTGACAGCCCCTTGTGAGTCACAGTGCTCTTCAGGCTTATATTTCAAGGTCATGTCATGGTCATCGGGTTAAAAGGCTACTGTGGGGTGTCTGTGGCCGCCCAACTACAAACCCGATTGAATATCTTACTCAGTTTCTATTTCTAAAGCCAACAAAAAAGTGAAACTTGGTGTTCAGTGTTCCACAGAGAGAGACCTCTGAGGGTGAGAATGAGGTTTTCCTTCACGCTTTTGTTTTCTTTCTTTTTCCTTGTTTATTTTTTTATTTTTTTCTCACCTTGTTTGTTTTTTGCATTGGAGTCCACACTCAATTCCATATCCTTTCCTCACTGTCCTCATCCCCCTTCCAAAACATGGGAGAAATAAATTCAGCTACAGAGAACTGCCACTTCCGCTATAACCATCAATTAACTGCTCTCAAAGAGTTACAATATTGGGTTTGTACCTTACTCTGAATGTGCTTTCTCTTGCCCTGTCTTGCAGAATATGCACTCTAAAATTCATTGTTTTTTCTTAGAAAAGGTTCTGTGTCCCCTTAGAAGGCCTCAGTAAGCAGCAAGGCCTGAAGCAGCGGGATGGCGGGGCTGCGGCTGGGGCAGGCTCCTCGGGGCTCCGCGTCCCCACGCTCGCAGATCTCATTCTGGTCACACACGAGGCCAACTCTTTTCTGAAGCTGTTACAGATTCTTCAAAGCAGTTAGTTAGAAACTGTAGCATTCTGGTCATTTTTACTTTTATTTTAAATCTCAAGTTAATTTAAGCCTAAAATCTCTCCTCAGTAATGGAAGATTTTTTTAAGTCATCCCTATTATGTGTCTACTACATTGAAAATTCCATTAAGTCCATCATATACTCCTAAGTCTTTTGATAAGAGCTTCTGACTGCTGTCCATGAAAAGTCCTTTCAGACACTAAATAATGACAGTTCTCAGAAAGAAGAAAAAAACATACCACTCAGAGCACAGGTGTATTCACACACACCAGAAAATTGAAATCCAATTCTGGAGACAATATTGGAAACAATTTGAGCCTGGATCCAATCTGCCTGGGCTGAAATAGCACAAGAAATGACTTTGAAGATGGTTCTTCCATTTTTCCAGTTCATTCTGTATGACTAGAGCCATTGATAGGGAATGAACTGGAAAATTCACATTAAATTCCTGCTTATGTCATTTCAGCCAAACCAGAGGTTTCAACATCCAGTGATCCTGTTTAAATAAAATGTTACATCATGAAGTTAAAAAAATAAATAGAAGGTAAAATTAAAACTGTGCTTTACTTATAAAAATACAATTATAAAAACCCACAGGTGTACAGTATTTCTCCACTTACAATGTGGTCACATCCCAATAAACCCATGGTAAGTTAAAACATCCGAAGCTGAAAATGCATTTGATGCACCTGACCTACAACACGTCGTAGCCGAGCCTGCCTTAGACCTGCTCCAGGCATTTACATCAGCCTACGGTTAGGCAGAATCAGCTCACACAAAGCCTATTTTTTACTAAAGTGTTGAATATCTCATATAATTTATTGAATGCTGTACTGGAAGTGAAAACAGACTGGCTGTGTGGGGACAGAATGGCTGTCAGTGTACCAATCTTTGACCCGTGTGACGGCTGGCTAATGGCAGCTGCGGCTCACTGCCCTATGCAGCACCACACTGAGGATCATACTGGGGTCAGTAGTCCAGGAAAAGGTCCAAATTCAGAACTCCAAGTGCAGTTTCTACTGAATGCAAGTGCTTTCAGCAAAGGCAGAAAAATCATAAGTTGAACCGTCATAGGTCAGGAACCATCTGTAGATTTTTTTTTTTTTAATAAGTAAGAATCCCTAATTCAGACACAGTGTATGCCTTAGACATTCTATTAGACAATCTAAATTTTGATTATATAAGAATATATTGTTTATGCAATAAGTTCACTCTTGAAAAGGTATTCTCATCGTTTTGAGTACTGATTTTTCACATAATGGAATTGTGTTATGCATGCATTATAGGAAAAATGAGTAAAAGAAATCTTTCTTTTCTAAGAGGAAGAATCCTTGTGGCACATAAATAGTCCTGTGGATCTGCTTTTCATGTGTCTTCCCATGAATCCATTAAAGGATTTCTGAGAGTGGCTAATATTTCTTGGCATGAGTTGCACAGATTCAGCTGGGGCATTGGGGTTCCCATCACTAGGTGCTTCCCATGAACCTTGGCTTCTCCTGGGACTGGAGAGAGCAAAGGACAGGTTCAAAAACCCCTGACAGGGGTCAGAGTTCTTTGTGCCTCTGGCTCACTAGTGACCTTCTATCTAGGGTCTCAGTTTCCCCAGGCCACCTGTGTTTACCTCTGCTGTCCTATTATTTTACTATCTGAAGTCTCCCAGCTGTGACAAGCAATTCTGTGACTGGCTCTTTCTGACCAAACTTTGGACCTACTGCCCGATAGTCACCCACATCCACCTGGTTAGTTTGGTCTAGCTCCATTGACAGCTGAAGTCTATTAGTTTTCTTATGGTGACATGTGAGTTTATTTTATATGAGCCAATTTTATGTCCTTCTCCATTAATTATGTATGAACATAATGTTGCTATCAACGTGGACAGAAAGTAGTGGTACCCAGTGGCAATTTTGGTGTTTTGATTTGTATTTCTTTGTTTTGTTTTGTTTTAGCTTTACACAAATTACCTTCTACTTTTCAGATACCACAACTTCTTCTCGTCCAAATGCCTGTTTATGAAATTGAAAAGAGAACTCTGTCCTACTGTATGAGCCCAGCATGGGTAGTCTGCCAGAATCTAAACATAAGCAAAGGTAATCGTCATCCTAAGACACATGGACAAAACTGATCTTGTAAAAGAGAGTCGTAGAGTAAGCAGCCTGTCCCAGGCATATGTAGAACATATCCCTGGGAGTCAGAGCGTTTTAAGGCTGGTAGGAGGGTTCTGGTAGAGGAAGCACCATTCACAGGTGTTGTTCCTGCAGTAGACTTTCTCAGCCAGGACTTGCTGGGCTGGAATTTTGGATCTCTGTATGGGCCTTGTAGTTTTCTCTGATAATCTTTATCTGATTAGGTAAAACTGAATACCTTGATCCCCTCTAAAACACAACTACAAGGTGATAACTTGGCTGCTCCTTGATCATTTCTGTAAGGGGAACTTACTTCTGCAGGAGACACTGAGTTTTGAGTACTTGTAGCATTTAAAGCACCCTTCTGCTCTTTAATTAAATGCACATCATCTGATAAGAACAGGTTCTCAGCTCCTGTGATTCATCTTCGCTTTTGTTAAGTTAAATGACCTTGAAAAAACTCACCTTTCTGATGAGAAATTTTCTTGATGTCTTCCTACCAATCCATCAACTTGTCTCTACTTTTAAAATAGCAATTGTTCCATAGAACCATCTTTTAACATTTCTCCCTTGTTGCTGATACCTGGTTACTATGATGAGATCTCACAGGGGGCTTGAGTTTCACTGTTCCTGCGTGAATGCTGTGCCCAGGCCAGCCTGGCCAGGGGCTGTGGTCCTCAGAGCCCCACGGAAAGAAGTCTAGAATTAATTGAGCTAGGGCAGAGCACAGCTTCTGGTGTTTTTAAAGTTCCCCATGTGATTTTAATATTCTGCAGTAATTGCAATCCACTGCCCTGATGGAATCCTCCTTATTACAATTCTTGCAAAATATACTCTGGTTTTGTAGACAGAAACAGAATTCATATAGGTTGTCCTCACATTGGCAACAAGAATGACCTTTTCTGATTCCATATTACAGACATTCCTGTGTCCCATTTAATTTTTATTTTCTAAGTTAACATCTCCAGTATTTTCTTAAGTGTCTTTCTCTAATAAATTTGTGATGGCAAAAATGTGCCCAGGATGTCGTGTGTATTCTGATCACCTTTGAAGAGAGAAACTATTTCACACTCCCGACCTCCATTTCCAGGTGCCAACAGCTTGGACTGGTGTGTTACATGCCAGTTAATATCAAAAAGAGCTTTATGATACTAGCTTTTGCTGAAGGAAATGCTGTTGATTCTCATAGTGATTATAGGCAACAGAAGCCTCTAGCTGTTAATAGTGAAACTAAGTAACAACCTCAAGAAAATAGAATTTGAAGGGTCTTTTTTTGTAGTTTTAAGTTCATATTTTCTTAATGTCTCTGTGTTAAACTGATGGCAAAATATTTACATAACATCCCTTTAATCCTTTCACCTCTTAGTTAAAACATTCAGTGTATTTTCACCATACATATTCCTCCCCAATAATCTGACAAACCTGTGGTAGGAGGCAAGTTTATCCTAATCAGCATGTAAACCTTTTGTAATTAGGGTTCTGTGAAGCCCGTGGTCAGTTTTAAAGTTGGTAGGTACCTTTGAAATCTAAGATGCATGAAAAAGCATGGAGTTGAGGGTTTTGCGTTAAGATGTCCCTGGAGAGACAAAGACGAGCATTTTCCCTGATTCCTTTTGAGACATGGACTATTAGGGAAGCTGGGAGGAAGGATGGATCTGGGAGGGGCTTGGAATGGAGACACTATACTATTGGTTCAGGGTCCCAACTTTAAACATATTTTTTAAAATTAACCTATGGGAATCAGGCTTTGTAGGGGACCCAGCCTGCTCTCAGAATTCCTCATTAGGGAGGAGGAGGAGGTTTCCCTTAGAGACAGATTCCAAGATCATTTGTGTTTGGCCAGGAAGGGATTCTCAGCAGGTTACAGGTGGAGGCCCAGGGCTTAGGACTTAAGTACTTAGGACTTAAGAGGCAGTGCTGTGCATTTCTGATGCTGAGTGTATAGGAACAGAACAGGAGGCTCCAGAGAGACCCCTGAGTCAGCGCTGGAGGAACAAGCCATGAGTAGACTGGAATGGGAGCAAACAGCAAAGATATCCAACATCAGATTTTGCTAATATTCAGTGCATACCTTTAACATTTATACCAATATCTTGCAGCACATTTTGGCAAGTATAATGCTTCAGAGAAAATGAAAGTTCCTAGGGTCAGGATTCTCACCTGACCTTGGTCGGCTGGCCCACTGCACACGTGCGGGCAATACGTTGTTACTGACTCTATATACAGAGCTCCGCCCAGTGCTTTGGGCTGCACGGCTGCAGGAGAGCAGAGGCTGGAGCGGTGGCAGCGCCGAGGACAGAGACTGAGACAGCCACAGGGGTGGAGAGGCCCAGAGGCAGAGCCCAGCTGCGGCATACAGACTCGCTCTGAGTGGATGGGATCCTAGTGCTTGATATTCCACCATGAGGATAAAGCTAGGTATAAACATTTGCACTCCAAGAATGTTCCATGGTCATTTTTCAGTCTCACTGAATCAAGAGTGAACTTGCCTGGGGCTAAAACCCACTGGTGAGACAAATTCTGTATTTTTGTCTATAGAGTTCTGTAGTTTAGTCATGCGTCTTGCCAATGGGTTTCAGCCCCGGGCAAGTTCACTATGGATTCAATGTGACCAAAGAAATTGACAGCAAAATGTTCTTTGGGGTAAAAGGGTTTATTACTTGGCTTGTTCTCCTGGCGGGAGGTCGAGCACTGGGCCAAGCTCTCTCTATATAGCGCAATAATAGCTTATTGCCTGAAGGTATGGAAGCGGTAGCCTAGCAACAGGCCAGTTACATCATCAGGTGGTTTAAGTTCAGTGAGGATCCTGGCCATAGGAGCCCCAACTTCCCCACATCATGTTTCCAAACTTAGGATGGGCTTTTAACAACACCACTTTCTTTTCTAAAGTGTGGCAGTCAAAATAAGGCACCCTCCAGAGATGTTTATGCTCTATTCCTTGAACCTGTGAATATTTTTTGCTCTAGGGCAAAAAGGACTTAAGGTTGCTGATGATATTAAATTGCTAATCAGCTGAAATTAAACTGGGGAGATTGTCCTGGATTAAGCAGGTGGGATGGTGTTAAACAAGGGGTTTGGGAAGAGGAAGGGAGGAAAGCAGCAGGGAATGTCAGAACGGAATGTGACTGTGAAGAGGTCAGAGTAATTGACATCAGAAAGACTCGGTCACCACTGGGTTTGGAGACGGAAGGGGTCGTGAGCCCCTAGCAGCTGAAAAAGGTAATGAAAAGGATAAGGATTCTCTCCCGATGTTTCCAGAAAGGAGCACAGTCCTGTCAACCTCTTGGCTTTAACCCAGTGAGACCCATTTTGGACCTCTGGCCTCTGATCTCCAGAACTGGAAGATACAAACTACATGTTGTTTAAGCCCTTAAGTTTTTGGTGATTTGTTACAGCAGCAATCAATGACTAGTACATCAGGTAACAAGTCCCCTGAGAGTACAGTGGTAAAATCCACCTTCTATTTTTACATGTAGATAAATGCATACATAGTCTATTTTGTAAACAGTAGCTAATGTTTCTTGTATTTAGTAACATTTAAACATAAGCTATAGCTGTAAACATGGTATGTATGAAAACGCAGAGTAAAATGTGGGCATGCTACATGGAAAGTTTCAGGAGACACTGGCCGTCACTGATGGACACATGAATCATAGATGACCAAGTGCTTTGTTTCCCTCAGGTGAATGAATCTGTTAAAATGTCTGGAGTGCAGCCATAATCCCCAGATTCCTGGGAGATGAAGCTTGAGTAGGGCGCTACCACGCATGATGGAAATGCAGTGAGGAGGACTAGTGCACTGAGGCAAAGGACCTGGTCGTCAGGACGTGGAAGGCAGAGAACGAGCATTTCCCAGAAGGAAGTGAAGGCAAGGACAGTGCAGGGGGGAGAAAGAAACACCCCTACTCTGTGCACAAGGTAGACTTGCTGGTGTCACTGAGTCTGGGCGAGATGGAGTAGGTACAAGCTCACAGGAGAGGGAAGGCTTTCTTGTGACAGTAAATCTAAAGTAACTTCTCTTACATTTCCTCTGTATAGGTCCTAGGAAGGTGGCCTCGCGTGGAAGTTCCCCAGTGACAGCGGATTCGGGTTTCCTGCTGGAGTCCTGGCAGGGACATCCTGCTGCCCCACGATGGGGGAGTCAGAACACCTTAAGCCCCTTCAGCACCCCCATCGTCTCTTCCATTCTCCGTGGATTTTCAAGGGTATCCCAGAGCTCTCTCTGCCCTGTCGAGGCTGTGACTCCACCTGGTTAAGGCTTCTCTTCCCGTTTGCTGCTGTTCTTTTTCTGTATCGTTGCTGCTGATGCTCGTGGTTTTCCCTGGAAAGATAGGAACTGAAACTGCGCTGTCCTCATGCAGACTTGGTGGGGATGATCCTGACGCTCCCAGAACTGGCAACATGACAGCTGCCAAGAAGTGGAGAACAGAGTTGGGCACTCAGGGACAATTCACACTAGTCTCATTTTCATTGCCTTTTATTCTTTTGTATCAATGTGTTTTATTTTTGAGATTCCCCCAGCCAGTTTCTGGACTAAGAAGACAATAGAGAAAATCAGCTTTCCAGCTTCCAAAGAAAATACCTGGAGAGGGAAAACGTTGGCTGGGGTGGGTTCTCAACACTTTGGGGTAAGAAGGGTGGGATTCTAAGATTGTCTCTTTCTGATTCATCTGCCTGAGTCAGAATGGGGAGGGGCTATTTTCAGAAAGGGAGAGAAAATGGATGCTACATAGATTTTCTTAAAAACTAGCACAGGCAGAGACTCATTTAGAGCAGCCAAGTGCTCTTTCAGGAATACCTCATCTGTCTTGAGTGTCAACTCTCTAATAAGAAATGTGCTTTACATTTTCCTACTGAAGGTCATTTCTCTTGTCAGAGAAGACAGAAGGAGACACAGAACTGAGCCATTCCTCTCTCGCTCTCAAGCCTCTGCCCCCACGTTACAGTCTCCTGCCGGTATAGCCTTTCTTCCTGGAAAATTGGCCATTTCTCATTTTTTAAAAAATTTTGCTAATCCTCAATTTGTCCAGGTTTTTTAGACTCCTGGAAATAGTTATCTTAAGCATGTTCTATATTTTTATTTTTGTATTTCATTATGCACCTTCCCTTTTTAAAAATCTCACTTTACAATCTGGGAGCATGATCCTTTGTGTGGTAACACTGGTTTTTTTCACTGTATCTCCTTGATCCCCTTCAAATCCATTCGAAACTATAGTGCCTGGATCTGTGATTGAGGGCCTCCTATTTACCTAGATGCATCTTTCATATACCAGATGTAAATGAGAAAGGAATGATGACTCCTATCGTGTTTATGATGAAATCTAGCAATCCCTAACTAGGATATTAAAAAGTCTTAGAAACATCTCCTCCTGTCTTCATAACTTCTCCCTTACTGTTTAGAATTAGTCAAAAATTGGTGTTCTCTTCATTCTCTGTAGATTATCAGGCAAGTCATTTTCAGAAACACAACTTAAGTAACAGCAAAGCTGTTGTTTTTGTTTTCCTTTAGCTGAATAAGAGCACTAGCCTGTGGTATAAATCCTGTCTTGCCATCAAGTACACCTAGTATGCTAGTTTAGTGGTTTTAATGAGAATGTATCATTCCATTTTCTACTTTTCTTTTATTACTCTCTATCTTTATCCAAGAGTTCTCCAAATAGTATGCATTCCATGTCTGTAGCTTTACATGTGGGCATATAGATTTTCTTACCTATTGCTATTTTATCTCCCCTGCCAATAGCTGACTTATTTGTAAAAAAAGATACGCAATTTGTCTACATGAGTGAACAAGTTGGCACGTTAAAAATGGAGCTTGGCTGCCCTGGTGGAGTGTCCCGGAATGAATGTAGCTCAGTGTGACCGTCCCTTCCTTGTTGCTGGCCCCGGAACTTCAGCTTCTCCCCCAACCTTGGATCTGTGGGGCAGACTCATGCTAACACAACTCAAGAGCCTCAGACATAAACCAGAATCTCCACTCACGCACTGTAGTGGCACATGTACTTATCCAGCAGAATTAGGTGTGTTTGTGTCTCAGTGTGTTCTCTCTACACAATAGAAAACAGCTAAATAATATTGAAATACTATGAGAATGACACATAAGTAAAAAAATTGAGCTGGAGGAAATAAATGTCAACTGAGTTGCTGTCACCAGGTGAGAATATCCTGGTTTTTAAGCTGACTGCCTCTCATCCATGATTTTAGTGAGATAGAGTGGATATACAGTATCATGTTGGTGTCAGGTGTAAAATATCACATTGGTTTCAGGTGATTTGAAAATTATAGACACTACTAAATGCTCACCATCATAAGCATAGTTGCCATCTGTCACCATACATAGAGATCACAGTATTATTGCCTATGTTCCCTATGCTTTACTTTGATCCCTGTGACTTATTTATTTTATAATTAGAAGTTTGTACCTGTTCACCTCCTTCACCTGTTTCACCTGTCCCGCACCCTCTTCCCCTTTGACAACCACCAGCGTGTTCTCTGGGCTTATTTGGGTTTTGTTTGTGAAACAATCACCTCACTGTGTTATTCCTGCCTTAGACCTGGGAACCACTTCTTTTCTTCTGTTTTTGTAGACATGTGGTCCTTTGCTGGACACTGACAGTTAAGGTGTTTTTATTTCCCAACTATGTTTGGGTTCTTGGGGATCAACAACTGTTGCTTGTTTATCTCTGAATACCTACTTCCTAGAAAACATGCAGGACCTAACTGCTACCTGAAGAGTGTTCTCTGAATTATTTAAATAATTCCCCAGGGTGGGGGAGTATATTGAATTAAAATGTATTTTTAACTAGTGCAATATTTGTTTTTTATGCTGGGAATTTAGGAGAATGGTGATGCCATGAAGCGAGATTATCACAGGAGGGGAGCAGCTTGGCCTGTGTCCGTGGAATGGGAACGGGGGCCTGGCCAGGATGAAGAATGACCTCAGCATGGAGGGAAAGGATTGTATGCCCCAACTGAAAAGGGATAACCTGCAGGGTGTGACTATGAGGATACAATTTATAGTATACTTAGACTTTTTTAAATGGTATGTTTTCTAGTCACTAATTCTGAATCAGAAAAGTGAATGTTTAACCAAATCTGCCTTTTGCTTAAAAAAAATCAAATGCTCCTTCTTAATAATCCTGAATCCTGCCATCCAGAGCAGATGATTTTTTGCATTAAATAAACCTGAGCTTTTGAGAAATAGTTCATAACCTGCACAAAGTTTAGTTCATTTTCTGTCATTTCCAGAAAGGCAGTTTTTTACTGTGCAGTCTGTACTTGCTTTTCTCTAAAGACATGGGGGAGTGTTTTGTGAATATACCCTTACCCTCTGACATAAGCTTTCCAGTCTGCTTTCAAAATACCCTGTAATTTTTTATATGAACGCTTGTTAATTAACTCCTCACTGTGAGAGCAGGTTTTAAACAGGAGGTGACCTCCCCGGATTGTGGATAGAGGGCAGATGCCATCGGAGAAGGACTGGGCTTGCTGCAAAAACAGAGCGAACACTTTAGGGCACAGTCTGGCTCAGACCCCTTTTCCCACCCACCCACTATCATGTTCAGTAGGAATTCAAGCCAGGGAGATTTTCCTTAAAGGAAATAGCAAGATGCTTTATTTCATGTACTGAAAATTCATGGGTTTAGTGTAGTTGACAGGTGGTAATTTGACCATGGCTTCCCCCCTTCTGCCCCAGTGACTTATGGAGATAACATTCACAATAAAAAACATGAGAAGCTATTCTTCATACCTTTTTGCACTCCAGTTGACTCTGTAGGTGGGGACATCGGCTGCACAGAATTCCTGGTACATCATCAGAAGGAAATCACTTGAATTCATGAATATTGATGGTTCCACTCTTAGCTTTTATAAAAACAACTATAGTAACCCCAATGTAATTGACACATTTGGTACATTTTAAATTTCAATTTCAATAATGATTCAGTACCATCATTTAAGGATTCAGTCCATTTGACCAGCCACCCTTCAACCAGGAATAAGAACAAGAGCAATTTGATGATATATGAGAAATCAATATCCGCTTCCTCCTCCTTTCCTTCTATTTTACCCAAAACCTACTCAGTCCTCGAGGATCAAGGGCCAAGGCCCCGCTGCCCCAGGCCCACCCGTCCTGCCCGGGGCCACCCTCCCCTCCGAGGCCCACAATGGGAACTGGGAAGGGCACGCACGTTCCCGGCACACAGCCTGCTTCCCTGCTATTGCCTGTTTTGATGTCTTGTCTCCAAAGTGGATCCAAGTTTCTCTAGATTTCTCTGCACACCCCACTCCCACCACCCACCAAGACTTCCACCCAACATGGCAGAGCTATCACTAGGTGTTCATGCTAGTTGGCTTAATAAATAAGGGGCCCAGTCAGAAAACATGCCTCTTAGTGTGTGACGGCAGAATAGGTTTTGGGAAAGATGGTTGTATCCCCTAGTCTTCCACCATTTCCCTCAGTAGCTCTTAGATGTCATTTAGTCATTTTAAATCATACACTTGTAATGATGGTGGGTAACTTAAACATTTAGTACAATGCTAAGAACTGACACACCAAAGTGTCTTTAAGATACAGATAAAAACTTACCTAGAAGTGGGGACTTTGGGGGGGGTGGGTGGATACACTGAGATGTGAGGAAAGAATAAAACAAAATTCCCTGTTCTTACTGCTAACAGATTATCTAAAATATGCTCATGTTTTCTAAGTACTGTCCATGAAGAAGTGGTCTGGAGGAAAACACTTAGCAGACCGAGCTATTATCTCTGGGCCCACACAGCCCCCAAATGTCTCTTCTTGAGTCACAAAGAATAACTGACCAAAACTGAATAAACAAAACCATGAAGGCACCGCCTGGTGCTGAAGACGCTGCGCAGACGGCCGGCCACGCCCTGCAGACGCCTGGCTTCAGAGCCTGAGTGCGAGTAGCTGGATGGGCAGCCGCCAGGTTGGTTCTAGGCTGCCGCTCATGCCCGCCGTGCCCCCGCTCTGCAGCCGGCCCTGGGTCGTCCTGGCTGCCTTCCCTCTGCAGGGGTGGTTTCCACCCTCGTCCAGCCTCCAACCACTCGGCTGCTGCCGGGACTCCCAAGATGGAAGCTCGCAGCACGTCCAGGCTGCCCTCTTGTGCGTTCCCAAACGCCTGACACTTAGTCTCCTTTGGGGCCCAGCTTTGCAGTTTCTGTGTCAGATTTGTCGTGTGCTTTCTCCCGTCTTTATTGCTAACCTTTAATGGTCAAAAGCACTCAGTGTCCATAGAAGTATTGTTGAATGAGCGCACGTGTAAGGACGACGATGCTCATCAAAGATTCAGATCGATCACGCTGCTCATCTGCTCTGTAAGGACAGTACTGTCATCACTGACCTCCACTGACTCTAAGCATAGTTTTTCCTGCATTGCACCGGTTGTCCTAGGCTTGTGTAGATAATATTCACCTAATGCTTACCAGAAAAACATGGAAATGCTTTCCCCATGAGACATACAACAATTCACATTAACATTTAAAAGTAATAACTACGTTGGTAATGTGAGAGCATACTGACCACTGGAATTAAGTAGGTTGATCGAGAATCGATCGTTCATTCTGAGGACAGCCCTTGGTGGCCTCTTGCCAGCCTCCTTTTTTTTTTTTCAGCCTCTTTTCCTAGGTGGAAGGTGATGAAAGAATAGCTTGTGTTTCCTTAAGTATTTTCAATTAAATTCACTTTACCCCCACAAAATTAAATAGTTCCACCTTTCATATGAAGGCTGTATAGTCTTCCATCATCAAAATTTGATTTTATGCCTTGCAAATAAACACATAAATACATAGGCATATATAAAGCTGGTCTTACAGTTGGAGGACAAAAGTTTTCCTCTCCTCTTCCAAGAGAGTTACAAACTTTCTTACAGTAACCAATGACTTACATTACCAGGCCAAGTCCCCTTTCCTCTAGAAGAATTGCAGCTGTGTATAAGCAAGTAGAGTCTCATAAATCTAAGAAAGGAGAAGGCTGTGAACTGAACAGATACTTCTGGAAAATCTACAGAATGGCAGGAACTTCCAGATGCTACAGAATACAAAGCTAAACAAATGTATTTGAATCTGTGCTTAACCACCATTGTTATAATCACTATCATTTGTTATTGCTGAACAAATTACATTCAACAGGCAGAAATCCCTCTCACAGCACATCGAGGCAAAGCCTCCAGTGAAAATGACTAGATGGTGATAACTCTTTGAAGGTATTACTACTATTATTAATTTTCTAAAAGTTGCATCTTTTATACCAAAGTACCATTTGCAATTATTTCATTTTCAGGGGTATAATGAAGTAAATTCATGTCATTTTAACTACTTTGTCTTCCCTTATTTTATTCTTCGGTTTTCAAAGCTCAAATTCTTTACACATTCCAACCTTCTTCCTTAATGAAATTTCAGCCCATCACCATCCCTCCTGTTCATTACTAAGTGTGTGATTTTTGTCACCCACTTAATATGTGATGTCCCCAACCAAATTCAGGGAGAGAAATTAGTTTTCTTGAGTGGTCAGTATCACCTTTAATTTGATTATCACACTAAATCTATATGATGCCTCCAATGATCCAAACCATAGATGAATTGATTTGTGCTCAGAAAGGTAGAAGCCATGTCACAAAGCTCATGTATGGAAGAGGTAGAATTTGCATCCAGGCGTGTCTCACTCCAGCTCCTGTGGTCTTTTCAGTACCCTCTGCTGTTACATAACTAATTCGAAGGACAGAAGAAGGCCCAGAGAGCCTGGGGCTAGCTTGTGGGGCCTGCTTGTAGGGGTCCCAGCATTCTGCGGGCTCCTGGTGCTTAGGGTTTAAGGGTCTCATCCATGCGTCACACTCCTCACACACATTCCAAAGTGGAGAGAGCTCAAAGACTAAAATGGGCTTTTGAGTAGTTCATTTTTCCCAATCATAACATCTAATTTGGTGATACATCACTTAACTAAGAAACATGCCAGCATTGTAGTAATTGTTCAGCCCTCCCCAGGCTTCTAGAAGCTTTAATTAGTAAAAGAAGCTTTCAGGACAAGTTATAATTTGCATGCCAACAAATTTGTTTGTAAATTATACGGTGAGGCTAAAATTTGGTGGCACATCAACTCCCTTTACATGGTAGCTCTTTACACAGGTGGATTAGCAGTGCTGTGTATCTGATTCTGCAGCCAGGAAACTTCGTGAACATTTGGTTTCAGTTTATTTCCCTGCTCTACACCTGTGATTACAGTGTCATTTGATTTATTCTTCTGTAAATCTCTATTTGCTATAACAGCACCCCAGTTCACCAGCCAAAGTCAGTCTGCCCAAAAATGATACAAATGTTACCCTTGTATTCTCAGGTGTTTCCACAAAAGTAAAATGGCTTTGACATGTCTAGGCGAATACTTCCTACCGAGGAAGTAACAAGTATAATATCAGGTTAATTAATAGATTTTGAAAGCCAGACTTCTTTCAAGAAGAAAAAGAAAAAAGACTTGACTTGAACGAGGCCATCTTTGCCACAACACCAGGCAAGATTATACATTATCGTGTTTATTTTTTAAATACTTATTTTAACATGAGTGCATGTCCTCCATGCAGTCTTTCTTAATCTAAATAAAACATTATTTATATCCATTTATAACAGCATTTTGTTTACTTTCTTCCCCTGATATTAGCAACCTCTCCAAGGGAGCTTACGTTCTGGATTTCATATTTTGCTTTAAAAATCAGTCCCTGAAAAATAATATCGGAAGATGATTAACTTAAACCTATGAGGTACTACAGTTCTACTGGCTCTGTCATGTCCTCATCCACAGACACCACGCCCGGATGAAGAACCAGTGTATGAAGAAATGATGGCAGAGACCTACTAATAAACAAGTAGAAATGCTGGTGCATTTTCTACTTTATTAATATTTTTTTGTAGTTTGAGGAGAACTTCTGATCTGCAAAGGCCATGGCATTAAAATGGAATACCCAGAGGTTTCAGAGGGGCAGGGATGAATGAAGCAGTCTGGATGCAATAGCTCTGGGGTCAGAGCTGCCCTACAGTGTGCCCAGGACTCCTGCGGAATCAGCATCAAAGAGCTCCCCCTTTTCTCATTTGGGCTGCTTTTCTCCATATGACTTTGACAGGGATTTTGGCCCAGAACAGAATACAGTCCTGGAGGTGAATTCCAGGCAAGCCCTGCTGAAAGTTGCTTTCCCCCTGTGGTGACTGGTGGTGTCGCTGTGCCAGGCACACGTGCCCAGCTGCCCTTCCTTCCTTAAATGAATTACGCAGGTACAAGCTGTGAGCATGCTCCAGAATCACGGTGTAAGCAGAACTCTCTACCCTCTCACTAGCTTCTGCATCTGTGCACACTCCGTGCCTCCTGACTGAACTATGACCCATTCCTACTCTTAGTTTTTTGTTTGTTTTAGCTCAAAAATTTGAAAATTACTTTCTTAAGAAATTCCTCCTTGGTTTCCCATAATGAGGTGATTCAGGTCCTCTGTACTGCCATGCCACCACGCATGTTCACTTTCCAGGAACCGAGTACACCATATTGTGAATACCAGTGTAGGCAGTAATGACTTCTCCCTTAAACAAACAAAAGTCCTGTGAGTTAGGACTTCCAATTTGGCAAAGTGTGTAACGAATCACATCCCACCCCCACAAAAAAAAACATAAAACTGAATAATATTGCCAAAATCACTCTCCAGGATTCTGGAAATTGGACAAAGCAAACCCTAATTACCATGGTAATTCACCAAAAATTACTGGATTTTGTATAAAAAAGAGCAGGAGTCTGTGGCACTCCTTCCTGGGGCTTCCCGCATTCCCCATACAGCTGGGTCAGTGTGACAGTTACCAGGTGGGACACGTTGGGACAAGCAGTAGCTTCACTGCCAGGGAGCCTGACTTGATTAAAGCAGAGCACGTAAGACTCCACGCTCAGCGTCGGCAGTAACAATAGTAACCTGATGCTCAACGCCGGAGAAGAAGGTGGCGTGCAGGATGAGACCGTGGGGTCGGTTCGGGCAGACCACAGATGACTGCCACACCGGACAGAAGTGTATCAGGGAGAGCCAGGAAGTGAGACAGCCACAGGCTGTCAGATTAACGACTGGCTGGCAGATTTCCTATTCACACACAAGGGTGACCCGTGGAAGCCAGGCTGAAAATAATAATGACATAATGTTATTTTTTAAATCAAGCAGAAACATCAGACTTCATAGATTTACTCTAAGCAAGTTAGTACACAAACAAAAAATAAATTCAATAATTCAACACTTACCCTCAAGGGATAAATATCCTCAGAATCCACAGTTGCTAAACTATTTTATCAAAAAAAACGTTCAGTTTCCAATAAAAAAAATTATGGTGTATGCAAAGAAAAAGTAAAGATTGACCTATGTTCAGGGAAAAACAAAGCCAGACTATTAAAAACTATCCTGAGAGGACTACAATTCAGCTCTTCTGAGTTTATAGAAAAAACTGCATTAAACTATCATAAAGAATTAAAGGCAGCTTGAACAACAATGACTCAGGAGTAGAGAATCACATCAAGGGCAGAGAAATGCTTTTTTTCAGTGATCTAGAAAAAATTTTGGAGTCAAAAAGTACAGTAACTAAAACTTTAAGAAAAAATTATTATAATGAATCAATAGCATATTCCAGAAGGCAGACAAAAAAGAACCAGAGAACTTAAAGAATAAACTATACCAATGCTTTACAAACAGAAAATACAGAAGGGAAACTACTTTCAACTCATTCTCTGCAGCCAGCATTAACTTGATACCAAAGCCAGGCAAAGACATCAATAAATAAATAAATAAATACCATAGGTCAGCATCCCTCAGCAACATAGACACAAAAATCCTAACAAATACTAACAAACTTAATCCAGCAATATATAAAAAGTACCAAATAATATGACAGTGAATTTATCCCAGGAAAACAAGTTTGGTATAACATTTTAAATCAATAAATGTAATATTCTATGTTAATATAATACAAACAGATAGAGTAAAACATTTGAGGAAAATTCAATCCTTGATTATAGCCAATTCTTAAGAAACTAGGGAAAGAAAGGACCAGTCTCAACCTCAACCTCATATAAAGCATCTATGAAAATCCTGTAGTTAATGCTGCCTTTAGTCACGAAAGATGTAATGCTCCCCCCTTAACAGGGATAGCATTCTCATTGCTTCTATCCAGCATTTTACTGTTTCTACCCAGTGGAATAAGAAAAAAAAAGAAGAAAAAGAAAGGAATAGAAAAGAAAGAAAAGGAAAGGAAGAAAGGAAGGCTGGGAGGGAGGGGGAGAGAAAGGAAGAATCCAAGTCGAGAGAAACAAATATAACTGTTTTTGTTTTAAGGTGTCATGATCCTTTAGAGAGAAAATATTAAATAATCTATTTGAAAAATTGCTAGAACTAATGAGCTCTAAAGGTCATAGGTTCAACAGTATTTTACAAAAATTAATTAAATTTTTTAATTAGCAATAATCTGAATATAAAACTAAAAATACTTTCACTCAGTAACATAAAAATGGTAATATATTTAGATATAAATTTAATTTGTAAAATCATAAGACTTACTGACTGAAAATTATAAAATATTGCTAAGAGAAATTACAGAAAATCTGTGTAAAGGGGTAGATGTTCCAAGTTTATGGATTTGAAGAGTCAGTACTGTTAAGGTGGCAATTTCCCCCAGGTTTACCTGTAGATTTCACACAATTCCTAAACCCCAGCAAGCTGTTTTGTAGAAACTGACAGGCTTATGTCAAAATATACAGCAAATATAAAGACACACTGAAGAGGTGAAACAATTTGAAAAGGAGGAAGTTGGAGGAATTACAGCAACCGATTTCAAAACTTAGTATAAATATAAAGAAATAAAAACAATGTGGTACTTGCATAAAGATAACATTTGCATAGGCATTTTACCAAGTAAGATAAACACACAGTTAATGTGGTGCACACAAGAGGATGTTCACTATTGTTGGTCTTAAGGAAAATACAAATCAAAACCACAATGAGACACCACTTACCATCACTAGGATGGTTATAACAGAAGGAGGAAGAGGAGGAAGAGGAAGAAAGAAAAAACGTCGACAAGCACATGGAGAAATTAGACCCCTTTTACACTGCTGGGGCAAAGGTAAAATGGGGCAGCCACTCTGGTAACACTCTGTCAGTTTCATTGAAAAGTAAAACATAAACTTAACCAGTGACCCAGCAAATCTACTCTTGATTAGCCAGGAGGAATGAAAATTTATGTTCACGCAAAGGCTGGTGTGTGCATATGCAGCATAGCATTCCACATAACAGCCAAAATCTCAGAAAGAAATCTTACAAATACCTATCATATGGTGAAGGAAGAAAAGAAGTATGACCATTCAATGGAATACTATTCATCAATAAAAAGAAACCACTGATTACACACTGCAACATGGATGAACTTCAAAAACATCCACTAAGTGAAAAGTAGCCAGAAACAAATGTCTACATTGTTTAATTTCACTGATATGAAATCAACACAGGAGACAAATGGACAGAGCCAGAAAGCAAGGCAGTGGTTTCCTGAGGCTGAGAGGGGAGCCAGGGTTGTACTGCAAGTGGGCACAGGAGGTCCTGTAGAGTGGTGGAAATGTTCTAAAACTAGACCATGGTGATGGAGCACGATTCAATTCCTTGTTTAAAAACATCATTGTACACCTGTAATGACTTCAGTTTATAGCATGTAAATTATACTTCTATGAACCTGTTGAAAGGATAAACTTTCCAGTAAAAGACAGGGTGTAGGGAGGTCAGGATGAAAACTAGCGATGTGTTGATCATTGTGCAAGCTGAGGGATGCGTCACAAGGGTTCATTATCTGTTTTTATTTTACTTTCATGTGTGTTTAAAGTTTCTCACAAGAGAATGTAAAACAAAGCTGAATGCTAGCAGGTTCTGTAGTCTTTTAGAGGGACATACCAATAAGCAAGCAAACAAATAATGTACAAATAAGTTTTCTTCCTTGGGGAAAAGGACTGATTGTAATACTTTCAAGACACCATTGAAGTGCTGGATAGTTAGCTGTCTCTCCTAGAGGCTTATTTAAGAGCTGGTTCAGGGTAGTGTGTATGCAGATTAACCAGACTTTCTCCTCCTTACTGTAGACAGTCAGACAGTAGCACTTATTGCCCCCGGACAGTCTAATAGGCACCATGACAGTTAAGGGCAGGGCCAGAGATTACTGACTTACAAATTCTTCCTAGAATTTCTGGGGATTAGAAGAAGACTCTTTCCTTGGACGCACAATGTATTGAGCACGTTCACTTTTATTTACACTTATTCAGTCTTCATAACATCAAGGGCATATTCCACACAAAACCCTGAAAACCTGGGATTTGTTATCATGTTTTTCCCCAGAAGAAAAAGCTGAGCATCCCAGAAGTTGAGTTCCTCATGTCAAAATACTCCAAGCGTGCAGTGGTTCACCATGCCGGAGAGAGGTTAGTATTCATGACATCAGCCTCCAAGGCGAGTGCTTTATCTAATATGTGTGTCTGTGGGTGTGCGCGTGTGTGTTGGCATATACACACACCTGCCTGCTTCCTAATGCCCTCATGCCCACTTTCAAGGCCCAAACTGCTATCCCGGCTCTAGTCCCACCACCAGACTCCCACACACATCACATAAATGCCACAACTGCAGGCGTATGCAAGCAAACAAACACACACAGTGTTCAGGGTATTCGGTGATTTTCCCAAAAGAATGGGGGAGGCTATTACTAGGATGGCCTGACACCAAGAACCCCTGGAGGTCTTCCCTTGAGCATTCGCTCTGTAGAGGGAAAGGGTGCAGGCTACCTGCAGTAGTGGGCTGCCTGCCACAGTGATCCAGATGTGAGCTACCTGAGGCAGGTGATCAGGGCGTGGGCCACCTGCGTGGATGACTGGGCACGGGCTACTTGCTCCAGTGATCTGGGCATGGGCGACCTGTGCAGGGGATCCAGGCATGGGCTACCTGAGGCAAGTGATCTGACCGTGGGCTACCTGAGCTATGTAATCAAGGTGTGGGCCACCTGAGGCAGGTGATCCTGCCATGAGCTTCCTTCCGAGGGGCGGCACTCAGGAATAGGCAGAGGAAAAGTCAAGATGGTGTTCACCTAAAGAAGAAGCCAAACCATCTCCCTCCTGTGGGTTTGCATAGCGCATCCGACTTGAAGATGGGGACTGCAGGTGTGCAGTGAGGCCCCTGATGTCCTCTGGAGTTGCTGTCTGGTGCCCTGCGCCTCTGAGAACCTGGCTGATGGGCCGCATCCTGGCCCAGCCACACCGGTGTGTGCCTTCTGTGTCCCTGAGGCTGCTTTGGGACCCTGGGCATTTCCCTGGCATGACGCTTTCCAGCCCGGGCTGACCAGGTGACACCTCCCCTCCTGACTGGGCGCTGGGGTTCTCTAGCTGCAGGGAAAAGGTGTCGGCATGGAGTGTCCGCGCCCATCAGCGGTGTCACCAGGAGCCACGACATTGGAACAAGAGGCGCCCTTCCCGCCGAGGTGGTGGAGGCCAGTGGGGACCGCGGAGAGCCCCTCACCCTACACCTGCCCTGCTCCCTCCTCGTGCTTCCCTGGCCCCGCTCCCCCTGTGTTTCCTTCCCGCAAGGCACCAGCCCCAGGACCTGGGCTGGCAGGGTGGGGATGAAGTCCCAGCTGCACAGCGGGGGCAGGCAGTGGCCCTGCACAGGCTCTGTCTCCTGGGGAAGGTTTTTCCTCAGAGCAGCAAATCTAAAAGAAAGAAACTTAAAAAATATGTATTACTATTAATTTCAAGACCCACATGTATTATGTTACCATCTCTTCCATCTGTTTATGACGTTGTACTGTAAGCTCCTCCTCGTCAGGCTAAGGGGCGAGGACACCAAGCCCTTTCCTGCCCCACTCGGCCAGGGCCAGGAGTTCACAGACCAGGCATGGGGCCTCTCCTCAAAGCTTTACATTGGCTTGGAGCGCAGGGAGGGGGCCGCCAAGAAAACAGACAAGCAGGAAGCAATGTGCTGGGACTGTGACAGAGCCATGTGCAGTGTCCTGCAGGGACAGTGCGGACTGTGTCCTGGGTGGCTAGATGGGGATGCAGGGAGGGCTACTGGTCAGCCCCAGGTTCACCCATTCATTTAAGACAAATCCACACAGCACTACCAGGTCCTGGGAAAACAGGCTCTGACTTAGAACATTTCAGAATCAATCTGGGGAAGCAGAAAAATGAAAAAGCATCACATATGTCAATATTCAACCTACTCTAATCCTACATTTCCAGGAAAACACAAAAACCCTTAGAAGAGTTTTGCTGTAAGAAATCCAATTGTTATAAATTTCCATTAAGATGGCTCTTCGGAAAATTCCTTTCCAGGTTGAATGAACTCAGCCTGAAATTTTCACCTGTTGACTTTGCCTACCTCACCAGTTTGTTGTGAGTTGGCAAAAGGCAACTGTTGATTAATGTTAAACATAGTTTTATTAATATTATTATTCAGACACAGGGGTCATCAAACGTTATTTGCTCCAACAATAATTGGTATTCAATACAACTTAGACCAGATAAGCTCCAACTTTAGTATAAAATATGCTAAGTAGTCGATTCTTCTGTCAGTTCAGAATAAAATACAATAAACATTTTCCCCAATAAAGTTTTCCAGATGATAAACCAGTTTCAAGTACCACGATCACTATTCATTTGATCAGCCTCAAATTTTCAGAACTTTGTAAAATGCCCTAAACCCAAAGTTGATGCAAGGATTACTTTATCTCTTGATGAATGTTAGTGGAATTAAATGTTTATTGCTCTGCCCAGAAGAGATGTAGGTTCATTTTGATGTTAATTAATAATCAGAGTTTTAAGAAATTGTAAAACCTTTATAATCTCAGAATCATCAGCATTATTCTTTCTTATAACAAACTTTAAAAGAATGATAAATGGCAAGTATAGGACTGGTGTGTTAAAAAGAAAGAAAAATGTAATAATTCGTCTTCAGAGATTGGCTAGAACTGAATTCAATTCCCTGCTCTGAAGCAATAGCAATTTTTTCTTAACACATCACTGATGTGACACGTAGGCTGTAACACGCCTTGCGCTGTTTTTTAAACTTTCTGTAAGTCAGGAGTTACAATTTAAAGAATTAACAATTATGGATATTTATAGATATTCTATATCAAGTGCTTTTAGAAGAATGTAAATTTAAGCAGTCATGACATTCCCTCCCTCAGCCTGCTTATGTTGACTGTATTTCTAATAATTTTGTTTGCCTACATTTACATCATTCTTTGTTTGCATTACCAAAAGCAGTAAAATTCAATAAAAATGGATGGTTCTTTGAACAAAACTTCAATTTGTTTATTTCTTTTGCAGCTCTGGGAGGAAGGACTCAAGGGACTGTGCTGTTGGACTCAACTAAAAACTTTGCCTAAGGCTCCGTAATCTCACTTATATCTACAATTATACACTGGTGCTTCCTGTTGTTTTCTCATTTCCAGCCTTGCACTTGTGTGACTTTTCCTTAGAGATTAATGCTTTAAAATATTACTACTATTAAAGCTGATTATTTTAAACAAATAGATCACTTTCCACTTAGAGAAAGAACAAGGAGGATTCTATAAACTTTCTCTTTCTAAAGTAAAAAATATTCTTATCTTATACATTCATATAAATGCATTTCCCAATTAAATGCATCCATTTATGATACATGGGAACCATACAACTATCTTCTCATTTATGTCTTTTATCACTGTGGTTTCTCTGGAGTAATATTTTTGGTAGTGAGTTGAAATTGCTGTGCTCTTGGAATTCCACTCTAGTGTCCTTCTACATTCCCTCAGAAATCCTGTCAACAAAAATGCAATAGTTATTAGAAGGTAGAGTTTGATATAATATGTTTAAGCATAATGTAACATATTTACATTAGAAGTTAGTGAGTTTCCCAAATATTTAAACAAAGGCATCCCATGTTGATGAATTGGAGACTTAATAGCATTAAGAAGGCAATACTCCTAAAGTGATCTATGGATTCAATAAACTGTATCCAAATCCAAATCACCTTTTTTGAGTAAATAAAAACCTGATGTTATAATTCATATGTACTTGCAGGAGGCTTTGAATAGTCCAAAAAATATTGAGAAATATAATAAATTTGCAGAACTCACACTTCTTTGTTTCAACTTTCTACAAAGCTACAATAATTGAAACAGTATGGTCCTGGCTTAAAGATAGACCTATAGATCAGTGGAATAGAAATTAAAGACCATAAATATACCCATACTTCTGTGATCAGTTAATTTTCAGAAAGACTACCAAGACCATCCAATGTGGGAAAAATGTCTTTTCAACAAATAGTCCTAAGAAAAAATGGATATCTATGTGTGAAAAAAATAAGGATAAGAGGAAGAAAATGAAGTTAGATGCTTACCTCACACCACATATAAAAATTAACTCAAAAGGATCAATGACTTAAATATAAAAGCCAAAAGTATAACTCTTAGAAGAAGGCATAAAGGCAAGTCCTTATGACCTCATATTTGTCAATGATTTCTTAAATATGATACGAAAAGCACAAGCAACAAAACAAAAAACAGGCAAGTTGGATTTCATCAAAATTTTAAATTTTTGTCCTTTAAAGTGCACTATCAAGAGAGTAAAATATATCCACAGAATGAAAGGAAATATTTGCAAATCACATAACTAATAAAGGCCTAGTGTCAAGAATTTTAAAAAGAGTCTTACAACTCAGCAACAAAAAGGAAAAAAATAATGGGTAAAGGACTTGAACACAGATTTATCCAAGGAAAATATACAAATAGCCAATGAGTACATGAAAAGATATTCAACGTCATTACTCGTTAGGGAAATGCAAATCAGACCACAGTGAGTGGCCAGGTCACACCCACTACCGTGGCCACAATTTTAAAACGAGTGGAAAATAACAAGTGTTGACAAGGATGAAGAGAAATTGAAAGCCTCATACACTACTGGTGGGCATGTGAAGCAATGCAGCCATTGTGGGAAACAGGTAGGTGGCTACTCAATACCCTAAGCATAAACTCTCCATGTTACACAGTGATTCCACTGCTGTGTAAACACCCAAAATAATTGAAAACAGGTGTTCAAACAAAAACGTGTATGCAAATGTTCAGAGCATTTCTATTCACGATAGCCTAAAGGCAGAAACATCCTAAAGGAACATCAATAGGGAATGAAGGTGGTGTACCCATGTGAAGAGATATCATTCAGCTACAACAAAAAGTGCAGTAACAATTTATACCACACTATGGATGAATCTCACAAACATCATGCTAAGTGAAATAAGCTAGAAACCAAAGGACACATGTTATAGGATCCCATTTATGTGAGGTACCTACAATTGCCAAATTCATAGAGACAATAAGTAAATTACAGGTTGTCAGAGGCTGCGGGAGGGAGGAATTGGCACCTGCATAATATGTTTTGGGATGATAAAAATTTTTGGACCTAGGTAGTGATAATGTTCATACAATGTTGTGAATGCACTTCATTCCACCAAATTGTATACTTTAATAAAGTTACAATGGTGCATTTTACATTCTGTGTATTTTACCACAATAAGTATATTTTTCAATGGGGAGAAAAAAGCAATAAAAACATTGAGCATCTGGAATACACAGATCGCTATGGGGTGCTGCTAACACTGCTGAGCCAGGACTGTACAAGGTTTTGTCTATGTAGTTTATACTGTGGAAGAGAAGCATCTACATATCATGATACAAGATTGTACAGCTGACCACAGAAAATATTAAAATGCATAGGAATGCTGAAAAATGAGTACTAAATTCTTCCTGGAGGGAGGGACGTGTTGACTTAGAAAGAAAAACAAAGACTGTAACCTTGTTATAATAGTGAATAATATATAGCATTTCTTCTGTTAAAAAAGTAGGGGAGGGCTCTCTTGTCCCCTCCTGGCATGAGTCAGGAGCTCTGTCCTTTCACTTTATCTCTAAATAAAAGCCTGTACCTTGCTCTTTTTAAAAAAAAAAAAGTAGGGGAAAGACACTGCAGACAAAGGAAGCAGATTAAATAAAGCAAAGCAGCAAATTTATATACAGGGATGGGCAAGAAACAAATACATATTCTGTCAACATGGTGAAGTCATTAGCATGGTAATAGCTAAGAGTTACAGGGCTAAATTATTTACTTTTCAAACAGCTCCAACAGACAGGCACAATTACCTTCGCTCTGTTTGAGGAAAGGCAAACCTGTGTCTGGGAAGAGGTGAGTACTTTGCCCCAGATCAGAAGGCCAGCCAGGTCGAGGCGGCCGGTGACACCCAGTCCAAGCAGTGCCACTTTGCATCACTGCCCCGCTGCTGAGAAGCAGACCGAGTTGAGGATGGAGCCACAGGCAGGGACCAGATAAGGCAGGTCTCCTGTGACAGGCTAAATGGTTTGGATTTTATCCCCCAGGAAATGAGAGCAATTGAGTGGTTTTGTCCCAGAGTAAGCGAATGTGAATTTAGAAGTATTGCTCTGGCAGTGATATGGAGAAAATAAGTTGCCACTACTCAGATGTCATACTCTAGTCACCTGCCTGGATGCTTTGGGGCAGGGAGGGGGTAAGAGCAAAAGCAGAGTGCAAAGGAGGCAAAGGAACATACGAACACACACATGTTCCTCACACCTTATGGTCAGTATCTTATTTAATTGCAATAATGAGTCAGAAGGTGTAGAGCTACATTTTCCATTTTATGATGAGAACCTCAGGCTTAGAGATTTTTTAGCTGACCGGTGTAAATTGCCTCACTGGAGAGTCATGGTTATGGGTGCAAATCCAGACCTTTTACCACCAAAGTGCCTGCTCACTAACTGTGTCGTGACATCTAAAACACTTCCTGATTTTACAAATGGTATTTAGGCTTGCAAACCTGGTGAAAACAGTGCAGACATTACACATGTGGGTCTGACAAGCGCCCGTATGCGGTCCACCCTCTGACCGATGAACACTTCTTTCTTCTATCCCTCTTTTTTTGATGCAACTCAGCCCAACTGAAGTTTACATTTTAGTGCCTCTGCTGGTGTAACTGGAAGTAGGTGCTGTTTTCACACCTTTCCATCAAGTTTTATCTGGTCATTTTAGCTCATGGGCATGGTTGTCCATGTCCCCGTCTGCCAGAACTTCTTCCTAAAAATGACCCTCCTTCACCACTTCCTTATCCTGGGAAGAAAAAGAAAAGGCTTTGAGTCATCAGCATACACTTATCATTCCCTTTCTTCAACCAGAGGCTATAATTTCTGGTGGCTTTGCTTCTTTGTCGTGTCACCTATTTCCCTGGCCGTGTGGCTCTCACTCTAGCAATTTCTTCATGTTTACTATTTTCTCTTTCGAGGAAGGAAATTTGGACCCATTACCAAGAATTCATGAGGGCTTAAATGGTTTACATTTTATTTTAAATCTCAAAATTCCCATAATCATTATCTTGGTAGCTGCATTTTGGGTTTTCTGAGTTTCAGTGAAAAAGCCAACTTAGCATCTCAACTTCAGTTCCTGATGAATGATCACCACGGTGGTAATCTACCCTCGATTTTCATGACTGCATTCTTAGATCAATGAGTTGTGATTTAATGATTTACAAACATCTCCTACTGTTACAAAGTAGGTTGCAGTTGAAGAAAGTGAAAATAATGCTTTGCCACTCTTGAGATAGTCATGAATATAGGTGAAAACAAGCAAAAATGCAAAAGAAACAAAAGCATGGTCTCCCCCGTGGGACAGGAGCAAAGAGAAAAATGTGTTTACCATTTTAAGGGTGAAAATGCTCAGCTGAAAATTTTACATTTTGCCTAGGAAAGGAAAAATATGAATGTTCCAAATACTATGAAACATCTCTGCACAATCCTGGGTTAACCTGCAGGATCCTGACTCAGTACATTTAGGATTGAGCCTTGGGATCCATGTACAAAACTCCTAGGGATTCTCACTCACTATATGTATTGAAAACTATGGACCTACTTAGGATAATAGCCTGAGAAACAGAGGATTTGGAGCTTTCATGCTATCTATCTCTCCTTAGATCACCGCAATTCAGATCTTTAGTTATGATTGTTTGAAAATGGTGCTATTCACGTAGGTATAGATCTAATATTCATGAGAATGAACAGATACTTGAAGGTATTTGAAAAATACAATCTGAGGACTTACAGGGAGATGGAAAGGCAGGTAGTTTTCAGAATCACAGGTGAGATCACTATGAAAAATAGCTTTGTCCATCTGTAGGTGAAAGCACCAAATGGACTCAGAGAGAATCAAATAAAATTGAGATGGAATACATACTCAGTTTAAAATGTAGCTGGGTGCTCCGGTAAACATTAGCATTGGTTCCTTACCCTTCCAAAAACAAAAAAGAAAAGAAAAACCTAATTGAAAATAATATTCTAGGCAGTCTGATTTAATATAAAATTCACTGGACTAGCATTTAGAAGCCATGGGTTAGAATATCAATTAAACAGTTAGATTTATCCTCTCCTTTCTGGATCGTAGATCCTCTCCTTTGACCCACACCTGCTGGGGTTATGTGCAGTGTTTCCTCCACCACCTCCAGCTCGCTATCTAACACCCATGCATGGGCTCGCTGTCCTCATGATTTACCCTCTATTTGGACCCTTTTAGGAGATAAGGAGGAGACATACCCTTGCAAAGGTTTAATGACCTTCAGAACAACCAGTCTCGGCAGTGGGTTGTCATTAGAGAGACCTATTCTGACATAGGAAATCCCAAAATTATAAGACAGGTGTGAGCAAAGCTGTTAGAGCTCTAGGAATATCCTTCTGAGAGGTGTGTTGCTATTGTTCATCTTGAACATGTATTTCTACGACATTTTTTATAAGTTGTGTATTGTCCACAAAGAATATCATGACTGGTTAGGTCAGTGTGACATACATACCTTTATATCACTTTTGAAATTTGTCCTACTAAGAATGCATTGGATGGACTGAATGCTTCACTGGGACCTAAAAGCCAAGATAATAACATTGGAACAAAGATTCTCTAAGGATCTTTCAGACTTAATATTTAAGAATCTCTTATTCTAGATTTGGGTGATATGATAAATAATTGAAGTGCTGCCTCCTATAGTATTGACAGACCATTATCTTAATCTTTAGTTTGATATAGGGATTCCCTGAAAAGGCTTCATAAATGGATCTAGGTAAGTTATTTTGTAAAATTACAATTAACTTCAAAAAGACAAAATTGTGGCTGGACTTCTATTTCAGCTGAGAGCTATAGACAGCTAGACAGTGTGTGACCCTCCCCCTCACAACCAGAAAAAGCTGAATAAACACAAATTAATGACTTCTCTTCAATTCATCAGAGAAATGAAGTCATAGGAAAAGCAGCTAACTCAAAATATGGGAACAGACAGTGACCACAGCGAGAAACAAGTCCCATGTGACTGCAGACTTGGGGCAGACAGCAGACAAGCCAGTAAGAAATTCAGCTAAATGTCTAATAAATTCTCAAAGGCAGAGTTTGGTCCACCCTGAGGGGATGAAGCCCCTGAAAGCAGTCACCGAGTGTTGCTCCATTGCTCCCATTTGCAGGCCTTTCCTGCATGAATCCAAGCCGGCCCTCATGCAGAAGAGTGGAATGAATTTAAGAAAGCCTCTATGTTGCCAACTGGAGAAGGGAATGCAGAAGAGGCCAGAATTCTTCTCACAGCTGTCTTTCTTATCTCCCCTAACAAACAAAAGCCTTAATCTTCAGGGAAAGAGGAATAAAAATTCCACCTTGGAGAGTGGTGGAAATCCCTGTGGTTAGTTGGAAAGAAGCAGCAGGGAAAATCCATCCCTCTGGGTGGAGCAAAATGCACTCCCATCCCAGCAGGGGTGCACGGGAACTCTGTACCTTCCTCTCAGTTTCGCTGTGGTCCTAAAACTTCTCCAAAAAAAAATTAAATCTTAATAAAAATTTTAAAAAAGAAGGAAAAACTTAAGTTCACACAAAAACTTATATACAGTGTTTATAATTGCTGACAGGGCTAGAAGCAATGACTCCTCAGTGGTAATGAACACACTTGATACTCAAATCTTGGTCTTTAAATACCATTCCCAATAAAAGGGAGCCAGGTTTCCCTGGAGAAGAAACTGATTTTAGAGCTGGCACAGGGAAAATACGAGGCAAGCGTGGAGTGCCTTGTCAGGCCAGAAAGTCGGGAAAGATTCATAAAAACCTTTTACTATTTATTTTGTATTGTTTTATTATTTCTATAAAAAGGAGAGGGGTCATGCCAAAAGACAGCAGCATGAAGCCAGAGATGTGCCCAGTCATAAAGCTGGGACAGCCCAAACAACAACACAAAAGCACTACCATGTATGAGTCCAACCAGAGAATAAAATAAATATCCCAGGGTCCAAACAATATAAATACATGCGTGAATGAATGATTAAAAGAGTGGGAAAGAAAGGGCAGCTGTTTTTACAGAAGTATTCCAATCAGTAAACGTAGAGAGAATGAGGGAAATAGAAGGTCACCGTTCAAACGCAGCCATGATCACTGCAGCAGGCAGGACTCACGAATGAATGAGGAGTCATTGATGAACTCAGTGATCAGTGGACATGACTTTAAGGAGAAGGAAAAATGTTCATAGCCTCAGAGTCTCTCCCACAAAATATGCATTAGTTGCTGGGGTATATTGAGCATACATCCACAAATGTTTTGATGACTCCTTGGGTGTGAAATGAACTTCAGGACTGGCTCCTGTGAAAAGGAGAAACAGTATGTTTACAATGGAGAATTCTGGCAGGAACCACTTAATGAAGTAAGTCATTTTGACATCAAATACCACTGTGAGAGTGTGGGGAGGAGGACACCTCACCTCTGCACTCTGTGTCAACCCGGGTGATCTCAGACATCCTTTAGTTCTGCTTTATTACGAGAGAACATCACACACACCCAATTTGAGATACACTCTGCAAAACACCTAACTAGTGTTCTTCAGAACTGTCAAGGCCATGGAAGAAGAGAAAGGCCTGAAAACCTGTCACAGATTAGAAGAGATGAAAGACTCAAGAGTGCCAGTAGTTGGACCTGAAAAAATGTATTCATGGGAAGAATCAGGAAACCTGAAAAAAACCTGTAGGTGAGTTGATCCTGCTGTACCAGGGTGACTGCCTTGTTCAATTTCTTAATTATATGATATAACATGAGGGGAAGTTGGGTGAAGGTTATATGGGAACCCTCTTTACTGTTTTTGCAAATTTTCTTTAGTCTAATCCTATTTAAAAATTAAAATGTTAAAAATTGTTCATAGTAAAACCACTAAACTCTCAAGTGTACAATTGTCCACTTTTCCCCTATTCATCATTTTCTTTGCTCAAAATGTTTAAAAATATTCATTTTATGTGAAGTACTAACTTACTCATTGACTGAGTTCCTGAGTGCCATGCAAAGAGCTTTGAAAGGATGGAGGGCCCAGTGGGGTGTCACGTCCTTGGAGCGTGACCAGAGCAAGAGGTGCAGGGATGAAGAGAAAGTTTGCAATGAGACCGAGAAGTTACTGCAAAGAGGAAAGATCTTTATCATGGGGACAGTGAAGAAAGGAAGCCAAGGAAGGAGCAGAGAGTGGCTCAATTTGTTTTTTATCCAGGTCGCCCTGGTTGCAGGGTAGAGACTGAAGTGCGGAGGAGACCAAGGTGAGACACAAACTAAAAGATGCTGAGAACTGATGAAGACAAACAGGGCTAACATGGAAAACAGAGGAAATCCTTGAGCTCTGAGATCTCACATTGCTGACCAGTTTGGCGTGGAGGTGCGGCAGAATGGGTCACGGATTCTTTTCCCTCATTTGTAGGATCCCTTTCTGATGCTCCCTTAAGTGATTTCCAGTACCATCAATTAGAAATTATTTTTAAGAAATTATCTTTCCTATTTTGTTTTCATTCATCTTTTGTTTCTCCAGCTAGTGTTATAATTGTGACTTTGGAGACACACAGGAGAAACTGGGAAATGCGAATTTCAGATCTCATTCACCAATCACATCTCTATTTGGAAGCACAATCCTTCCCTTTTAACTACCCACGGAAATATTCCAAGAGTTGCAGACCATGGTCTTGTTCATGTGAACTTGCTCTCAGGGAAATGATTCTGCCTGAGAACACTGCTTCCATTTCAGGCTGCTTGCCCTCACCACCTCCCCTCCCATGCTTTCACACACCCAGGACTGTCATGTTTCTGAAAAATGAATGTGCTTCCAAAAGTGTGAGGTATGAAAAAGCTAGGCTAGTTTCTTGTTAGTTCTGATTTTAAAGAAAGGAATTCATTTGTTTATGACATTATATATAATTATATATATATATATATATAATTTAATAGTGTATATAATTATATATATGCATACAGACATACAAATAATTACACACACACACGTACTACATTGGAGTTCAAGCTCTAATGGATATTAGATTGAATTTTTTGAAAGCCCAAATCAAGTTGCTTTGGAGTCTTTCTGGAGTAGGTGTGCTGTGAAATAGACACATCTGCCTTCAATGAAGATGAGTTGAGGATCAGCCATATTTCACCAGGGGAAACTATCTGGAGTTGTTCTAAAATGGTTTAGAACAAAACCGTTGCTTGCTAGGCGACTTGCTCTTCTTCAACTGGGATATTCTCAGGTGTCCTGCTCACACTTCAGTCCTCCGACACCAATGCTGAACATACGTCAGAGTTCTGGTTTGGCGATACAAGCAGAAAACAGCTGGGCAAATGCTCACCACCAGAGTTTTCCAGGGTTTTGGAAAAGTATCAGAAAAGTTGAACTTAAAATGCAACGTGAAAGTCTAAAGATCCTCTCAGACGTTGCACGCATTCCCATTTGTGAGGGAAGTTAGTACAAGTTAGTGCTTCACGCCTGTTATCTGATGCGATCCATATTTTCACCAGTAAATACAAGATGTTTGTCAAATTTGGAAATAACTGATGGTGTGCCTTGGTGATGCAAGAAATTCAAGCATGTGAGAAAGAGAGCAAGTGGAAAGAAGTCCATCCCTAGCGTTGCCCCTGAGACATTTCTCTCCACTGCCAGCATCTTGGCGTGGCTTCCCCTACTGTGTTTAAAGCACACCTTGAATTGTTTGTAATCCTTGAGTTGATTCAAATACTGGAAGTCAGTATTTTAATGAACTAAGTGGTACTTATAAGGCAATTTAGAAAACTAACTCATCTTAATGTTCTTTTCCAAATTTCATTAATAAATTATTTTTTATTTTTGGTACTGTTGAATTTATGGCTCTTTATAACCATAGCATTTAAAAATGTATATATTACAATAACATTCAAATACTTTTTCCAAATATTATTTGAAAGTTCCTGAATTAGATGCATGCCCTTTAGTAGAGAATACTCAGTCTCCAGTCACTGGCATTCGGTAAAAGTAGTCTATTACTGTTATTAGTAATAGTAGACTTTGAAAGTACACTGTCACACACGCCAGTTTCTGAAAGGGTTTTGTGACCCATAAGAATGATGTTAATTCAATAAATGTTGCTTAAAAGGAATGGGGCTTTGTACATATAACCAATATGTGTGAGAGGAGAGGATGGAAAATTCTGGAACATCAGTGGACTCTATTCTATATTTTCAAGAGTGTAAAGTTGTATATCTTTCCAATTATAGTGTTAAAATACATATTTTTAGAGCAGTGAATCATAATTACATTATTCAATATGTACCCAACAATTTTTTTAATAATATAATATTAAACTATTGCAAGATTTAGCCAAAGGGAAGTTGATGTACAGATTCACTGAGGAGACATTTGCATAACAAATCTGTAAGAAAATTATTAGTTCTAGAAAAGGTTTTTAATATTTGTGTATCAAGATGGATCTAAATTGATCATGGCACCATTATTTAAAACACTTAATTAACTAAACATTTTCTGTACTATATTTGTAAACAGAATTTAAGACCATATCATGAATTAATTAAAAATGATAAAACTACCCAAAAGTTCCCCCTCAGCCTAGGCACAAATCCCATCAGCACTTTTGTTTTCTATGCGATTACAGCCCTGGGTCATAATTTTCAGCATAAGTAATGATAAAATAATAGATGCTAATTTATGGAAAAAATCTAGAGTCAAGTCAAATTGTTCTTATTTTATCTACACTATAATAAATAAGACAGATAAATGCATTAAAAATAGTTTAGGTTATTTTTCTCCAAAATAGAAAATTTGTTATTTGACCCACAGATGCCAAAACATTCTAACTTGCCAGTTATAATTTTTTCCCCAAAGTTAGGGATATTTGAATTTTACTGTTTGTGAAAAGAAAACGTATATGCTGATCCATTCAGTAAGTGACCATTGAACATTTATTCAAAATTTGGAGCAAGATAGTGAATGCAGGCTGGGAAGAAAAGTGCCTATTAAAGATGATAATAGTGGGCAGAATGCTATGAATATACTGGTCTGAGAGTAATTTAAATCACACTTGGTTTTCAAAGCAACAACTCCAAGTTAAGGAGTAGAACAAGAAAAATGTGACTGAGGAATTACCAATTCTTTTTAAGTTCAAACAAAATCAGCTTGAATTTCCAACCCACATACACTGGGACACTCAATCTCCCTTATAATTTTACTCCCCCAAGTGTGCCACGCTGCAGCGCCATCACATTGCTTCCTAACGATAGCTGGCAAATTCTTTCTCTCTCTCAAATGCCACGGGCATGACGTCAGTGTGTCCAATGCAATATGTATTAAACGTTCAGGAAAAGAGAAGAGGTTTACATAGGAGAAAATGGTAGTGCATGTCTGAGTTTTCGATACAATGTTTTGCAGAATTGCACAAAGAAGAAATGCATCTTGGTGGAAACTTGCTCTTTCATTGAAAAGAATCTAAAATGAATACTAGAAATCTCTGTCCTTAATATTCTATGGATAGTGAACCAGCAGGAATTTTTCTCAACTAACTTTCTGCATGATCTCCAGTTTATCATCATGTTGCCTGGCCTCCACCCTTCTCCCCTCTCTTTACCCAACTCCCAGGTCCTGGCTACTGCCAACATAATTCTCTTTCCTGGTCTTTCTTCTCCTCACACCAAGGCAACCTATCAATGGATCATCTACAAACAATAACAATTGCTTCCCTATAAGGATTTGTGTGACTGGTTTTTAAGCGGCATGACGTTTCCACGGGCCCTTATGGCATCGACTGAATGCCTGCTCCATGCAATCTTCTTTCATCCACTGGATCAACAGCCA
This sequence comes from Smutsia gigantea, assembly GCA_032199065.1. Taxonomy (NCBI): domain Eukaryota; kingdom Metazoa; phylum Chordata; class Mammalia; order Pholidota; family Manidae; genus Smutsia; species Smutsia gigantea. The sequence continues at coordinate 39,412 of JAVSCE010015777.1, forward strand.
CAGCAACCCTGGGACAGAAGTACAGAACCTCAGGCTCCCCTCCTGAACCACTGTATCCGAAGCTATGTTTTAAGGAGATCTCCAGATCATCCTCAGCACTTCCGAATTGGACACACTGATCTACAATATCACATTATCCTCAAAAGTGATCAATCAAAAATACGGGGTTTGCAAATTAAACGGAAGTTGTCTGCCATGTGAGGTCATGGTCATACAACTAGCCATGCTTCTTATTTAGAAACATACATGGTATCACGCTCATGTACATGCACATATGATTCCTGGGTGAACAAATGCATATTTTAAAGTAGAGATTACTACCTTGATTCTGTAACGATGGTGATGTGATTGATGGAGCCATGCATAGTCATTGACAAAATCTATAAAAGAAAGAGTAGGTGCACGAGGTCCTGCCTCACGCCTACCTCCCAGGCCTGCCCATGTGAGTCATGGCTGTTCTTGGACTTCAGCTCCTCCTTGACAGAGGCTTGCTGTGCACAACTAGAGGAGGTGCCAGGGTGACCACCCTCTCTCCACCCCTTGCGTCCCACTTACCTTGGCTTGGCCTCAGGCTGCTGGGCTATTTCTGGAGAACGACTCACCTAACACCAGTGAGTAATTCTCAGCTCCATGATCCGCCTTCCCAGGTCTGAAATCAAACTTGTAACTTCTCTATATCCTGTTTACCCTTCACTTCTAGGAAAAAAGGAAAATGTCCTCATGCTGCTGAGGCTACAGTGTCATGTAGCAATTTCCAAACTTTACAGTCAAGTGAATCCTCTAGAGATCTGGCTAAAGGCAGACTCTAACTTGACAGGTCTGGGCAGGATGTGAGACTGTGTATCCCACACACTCCCAGGAAATGCTGGTTCCCCAATAACAACATAAGTTTTTACTGGTGTTGCCAATGAATTGTAAAACTAGTTAAAAAGTGTGTGTGGGGAAAATCACTTGAAAATAAATATCAAATGCTTTAAGTATGTTTTGACACATTGCATTTCTAATAAATGTCTGCTAAATAAATATTCAGAGAACTCTGCAAAGGCTAGATTAAAGAGTATTCTTCACAAACTACTAGAGAAAAAAATGAAAATAACTGGAATGTTCTCAAATGGGGATTTGATTTTTTTAAATATGCACTCTGATATCACTTAAACATAGGTTATTGAGGAAAACGTATTGAACGGAAAAAAGTTCAAAAATATAAATTAAAATGAAATATAAGCTATGAGAGTTCATGTTGGGTTGAATTTTACATTTCATTACTTTATCTGGATATTAAGAAATTTGTGAGTAGTTAGAAACATGACAAGTATGCACAGCAGAAGTGAGAGAGAGTTCTGTCTGGCTAGTTATATTAGAGGTAATTTCTTGTTTCTCATGTCTTTTTCAAAAATGTATGGAAAATTCACAAGTCCTGAATCCTGCCAATGTCGCCAATTATCTTGTCAATGGGTTTCAGCCACGGACAAATTCACTATGGATTCAGTGACACCAAAAAAATGACAGTGGAATGTTCTTGGATGAAAAGGATTTATTACCTGACTTTATTCTTCTGGCGATAAGTCAAGTCCTAGAATCACATCTGTATCCAGCAGTCTGCAGGTCTGTAATCCTCCTCCCTCTCTGCCTCTACCTAGAGCACTGGGCAGAGCTCTTTACACAGTGACTCAGTCACTAATAGCTTACTGCAAGTAGCTTAGGTTCAGGTGAGGATCCTGGCCATGGGAACTTCAATCTTCCCTACACTCCACCCCTCCAGGATTCTCACCTCACTATCTACATGCTCTCAATCTGAGATGGTCCCTGTGTGAGAAAGCTGGAGCATCATAACCAGATTCCACAACACCAACAGAAGATAACAACATACAAATGATAATAAAAAAATTATGATACAAGAAAATTTTGATACAGTTAACATTTTAATAATCTTTAAGTCTGAGGAACTTATTCCAGCTATATTCCAAACCAGTTCTACTCAGAGGAGTTTATGGCTTGCCTTCTAGGAATCAAGCCATCTCGGACCACATGTCCACTGGGGGTCACTCGAATGTCTCTCCATCCATAGAAGCAGCCTGCCAAAACACTCCTCCCATGAGGGCAGCCTGTTCCATTCTTTGGTCTCCAGTGAATCCTGCTTACTACACCAATTGTCATGCCAATGGGTTTCAGCCCAGGGCAAAGTTCACTATGTATTCAGTGAGACCAAGGAATGACAACGGAAAATTCTTGGGGTAAAAGGGTTTATGACCTGACTTGGTTCTAAAATAAAATAAAGTTAATATAAGTAATAAAATGTCTAAATTCACTTATCCTTGGAAATGATGCTGTTTTTATTCTATATCCTATGTTATATGCAGAAAATATTTTACATTGTCTTCTCTATTATAGTAGCTTAATAACTTTTAACTGCATAATATAAAAATTGAAATTCTCTCTTACAGACATCCCTTATCAGCACGAACTCTGACTGAAACTGTCCTTCATCCTGGAACCACACTACAGTTACTTAGCTTAAGTGAACTTCACTCCTAACCTCCTCTCCCCTGAGCACCCCCTCCATTTCCTCTTTGCCATTCATTTGGATAGTAGGACTCCCACTTTTAGAAAGATCCGGATGATTATGATAGATACTAAACTGATTTCCAACTATCTTTAGACAGTCTGTTCTGATGGCCCACCTAGATGCTGGTTGGGGAGTTTGTGGGAGTCAGGGCCATATGGACAGGGCTGAGGGTCTGATCCACAAAGGACAAATGGAAGGCTGCTGAGTGATTTTCCTCAAAGGCAAGGTCACCTTCCTAATGGTATTTTGAAAGCAATTCTCAGATTGCAATTTTGTGTATTCTTGCCCTTGTTAACCTTCATTTTCAGCATGGATGATTGACAGATGAACAACTTTAATGGGCAGTATTTTCTCCAGTGCTTAAATTCCAGAATTTAATTTACCAAAGAGAAATAACCTTCAACAAGAGGATCTCTAATCATTGCTTTCAAGCCAGAGTATGTTGTAGTCGGCATACTGGACTGTATTGTGATACACTCAGCATCCAGTGCAATAGGTGTCAGACTTTATCATATGTCAAATTCATTTGGGAAAGTTGCAAAACACACACATACCTCTACCACACCGGAGACCTCTTGCATATAGACTCTGGGTGTCTGTCTCCATCATCTGCTCTGGATGGCTGTGCTGTGGCTCTTCTACCATCACACTCCAGAAACCCTGTTCTAGGTCATGCCCTGCAAGCAAAGCCAAAGTGTGAGACCCTTTGGAGGATGCAATGCAGAGAGGTAATGCAGCCTGTCTACATAAGTTTTGGGACTTATAACTGACATGAGAAATACCAAATAAATAGTAGATTGAGAGTAAACAGCATGTGAGAGTAAATGCAGAGAAGGAAAGAACAAGGGTATTTCTACAGAATTTGCTTAAAATAATATCTCAGCTTGACATGACATTTAAATAGTCTGAAGTGCTTAAATGCCTTATGACTTCTGCAGGGCAGACTGAGCTTCTCAGGAACTGGACTGAGCTTCTACGGATCAGGAATTAAACCCAGGACTTCAAACATCAGACTCTCAAGTCTGTGCTCTATACACTGCTCCATGTTCTTCCCCAGGTGGACACCAAGGGGGGTGTCACAGTGCTTTGGAAAAGGAATAACTCTGAAGCCAGAAAATTCTAGATTTAAATCAGGATGTACACTTCTTACCTGGCTAGGACTGAGATAGTTAATAAAACTTCCCCAAGTACATTTTATCAGCAATAAATTTGGGATTGAGTTGCTCATTCAACAAACATAGCTGAGCTTCTACAATTGAGAACAAAATCAGTTAAGTACCTTATTTTATGGCCTATACTTCTTGTCTCGCAAATTTGTTTTGAATATCAAAAATTAAACCCCTAAAACAATTTATGGGGCTTGGTAAGCAATAGATATGCACTCTGATGCCTGCCCCACCTGATAAAGCAGGGTGAGATTATTGGGTGATCATACACAAGTAATATTTTTTCTAGCAAGACATTTTGGGAAAATAACTGTGGAGCATGCTCCTTTCCACAAGAAGAATCTCCTGTGATGCTGAACATTACAGGAAGAACAACAAAAACAAAAGCCAAACAAGAATCTTTGCAGGCATTAGCTCATATGAGAACAAGGCCCTTATTAGGTGGGACTGCATCCATTAATGACCGCTCTTTGGATTTTTCAGGCAGCTCAGCAGGCAGAAGAGATACCTCAGGAGTTCTTCCATTTGGTGATGAAATAAACACAAAGCATCATAGTTTTCTTTCCCACTCTCTCAGCATCATAGTTGATGAAAACATGTATTTGTGACTGTGTGGACGAATGAATCTATTGGCCTGCCCTCACTGCACCATTATTGAAGGGCTTCTGATCTTAAGATAAAAAGAGATTCTGGACAGTGGCTCATATGGGGGATTTATTCAAACAGAAAAAAGCATGAGGGAATTCACCCATGTTCACTGTGTCAGAGGCACATTTAGATTCTAGACGGTTGAGAGGTGCAGGCTCTGAGCTGTCTTTTTTCTGCCCTCAAAGTTAAAACACAAAAGCAATTCAAAATATGTCCCCGAGACCTGCTGGCATCATGCTTGCCCTTGATGCAGGATTATGGGACACACAGAAGCAGGTGTGTGCATTCATCTGGTGACAGTGCTCAGTGGGACAGAACAGAGAGAGCCCCACATGTGAGGTCAACTAATATTCAACAAGGGAGGCAAGGACACCAACGAGGGGAGGAGAGTTTCCTCAGCAAATGTGCTGGGATGACTGGACAACCACAGGCACGAACTGACGGACCTCTGTCTCTCACCACTCATGAAAAATAACTCAAAATGGGTTAATGCCTTAAACAAAAGACCTAATGCCGTAACACTCCTAGAAGAAAACAGTGGGAAGAAGCTCCCTGACATTGGTCTTGATGATGACTTTAGGATATGAGCCACAAAAGCAAAAACCACCAGGTGGGATGCCACCAAAGCCGGCAATGATCTTAACCAGCCCGGAGGCTCTGACACTTAATGAAAAGGCTCTGCCACAGTGTTACGCTTCCCTGAAACGAGGAATTTATTCCAAAAGTATGAAGATCTGTCTTAGAGAAAATACAGAATTCCTCTTACTTCTTTGCCAGACAGTGGGGTGCTGGAACTAGCTCATACCAGCTCATGAGAGCCAATTTTTCAATGTTTAAGAGTTTTGTAAATTGGGGCTAAACAGAATACTTATTAAAAGTTAAGTTTATAAACATCTATTAAAGGTGCCTCGTTAGCGCAGTAGGTAGCGCATCAGTCTCATAAACATCTATTAAATAAAATATGTTAAAAAACAAAGGCTATAGCTATTGAAAATGCACAACTTCCCATTTATTTTACCACATTTTACTATTATGTAGGCTTTTTAGGGTATTTGCATATTTTCTATCTGTAAGGTAGAAATACTGTACAACATTGTACTCTGACACACCTTTTCCAAATTCCTCTTTGGCAATTTTGTGTTAGTACCTTCAAACTGGCTATGATTGGAATATTTAGCGAGTAGAAAATAGCAACTGATACAAATGGAAACATTTTTTGCTGGAGAGTTCTTGTTAAACATTTTCCAGCCCAGTTCTGATACATGACATCAGTTAAACATGATCTAGGCTCCTGGAGAAGAATAAAGGTGCTGACTATCTTGAAAAGGTGATGTTATAAAATTACTTTGCTTTGTTGTCTCTCTGCACTCTCGGCACACAGCACAAAAACTAGTGTCGTGAGCTTCCTAATGCCTCTTTGAATCTCCTCTGGGTTACCGTTCCCTTTCTCTACCTAGTGAATTTCTGTTTCTGCTTTCAGACCCAGCTCAGCTGTCACTTTTCCACAAAAGCACCCACCCTGTCCTGAAAGATCAGAGCTTTGCACTACCTTGCTAATGAGTGCCACCCTGACAGCTCCGTTTGCTGCTGAGACCAGCCACCAGGGCTTCTCCTGGGCACACTCCTCCCTTGCTCTTCTTTATCACTTATTTTTTCATAACAGCCCCTTCTTACCCATACAAAATTCACTTTTTAAATCATTCCTGTGTTAAATTCCACAAGGGCAAGAAATTCTGGCTGACAGGCTTGTATATCTCACATGCCTAAAATATATCTCCCATGTGACAGGAACTTACAGTTGATAAAGTTGTGAATTATGTTTGCAAAGGGTGGTGGTAAGTTGGTTCCAAAATGAGACAAATTATTTCCCAATTCTGCATGCTGTGCCCGTCAAACTCTCTGGGCCTCATCTCTATGGGTAGTTATGATTAATCAAGGACATGGTAGAGACATAACCCTGACCCCACTGAGGCCGGGGGAGTGGCCTCGTCTCCTGCTATTCTCACCCTCTGCCCCCTGGGGATGTCGGGAGGGCTACCACTGGATTGTCCTGGACAACCAGCGAAGAGGAGAAAGCATTGCAGCTGCATTATTGAAATGAAACGCATTGTTGAAAGCCATGGTTTGTCCACCACTGGGGTGGAAAAGCACTTACATGGTGATAAACCTCGAGATCTCAATGACGAATTCACTAACACAATGCCTGATGGCTGTTTTAGATTATTGAACATGAACACCAACACCCGAGTATCAAGAAAATGAACCGAATTATTCAAATGCCAGCATTTGGGAGTTCATGGATTTGAAATCTTTACCCACGTTGGATCGTGCAGTGAAAGACACGTGACTCCCTGAACTGGGCAGTCAGCAGGAGAGGTGCTGAGATCCGACCCCAGAGCCCTAAGTGCTGCCCTGAGCAGATGCAGTACAATGAGGGTTTTGTCAAATGGTGTATTTCAACCTGATAAAATTCCCTTGAAGTGTTCCTGTACAGTCTTGACTTTCTGCTCATATTAACTCAAGACAAGCTGTTAAAGGCATTCTGCCTTGTTTTATCTAATAACCATGCTTATTTCACTCATTTAATAAAGAGGGGCATTTCTCCAGGCCCTGTAAGAGCTTCATATACTTTATATAATGTACAAACCATCTAACAATACTTGAAAATAAATTCCTTGTGAACACTCCTTTTTATAAGGTAGAAAGATTGGGGAAGAGACATAGTCCAAAGATGGCATGGGCCCTTTTCCTTTGTGATCTTTATAGTAAATCTTGTGAGTAGGTAATATCTCTAAAATAGTCCAGAAATCAAAAACCTCTGGGGATGCACAGTCTGTGAAGCATGACTAAGCTACTAAGTCATAGATAATATGATGTGATTTTGAGGTTCCCATCAAGTCCTTGTGGTCTGAAATGTCTCTATTCTGTCCAAAGCAACGTTTAGGGTTATTTGAGTCCATTTCACCTTCATTCACCTGGCAGAGTATGCCATTTGAGCTTTGGGAAATATGTTTGTGAATCTGTCCCTCCCCTTTGCCTGTCCTAGTGGGACAGCAGTGCCACTGGAGCTGAGATAAAGCACAACATCCCAGACCTATAGGAACAAAAGTGTCATGAAGAACCTAACCACAATGTGACTTTTACCTCCACTCAGGGAAGGAGGCAGGAAGGGTGTTGGAATTTGGTGAGTGGCTGTCTCATTAGCCCTCCTGACAACACTTCACAGTAGATAATATCATCTTCATTCTACCACGTAAATGACCAATGGCACTCTAAATTTGTTATCTATTCTTCAGAGAGGAAAACAGATGCATCAATCCCTTGGCAGAGCTCTGCAGAAAGACCCACAGTAAGGCAAGTCCCCAAATCACAATATTAGCAGGCATTTGAACAGTCCAAGTGAACAATGCCTAGCGTACAAGGTGGTCGTCAAACTGGAGTGTACAGATGGAAGTCAACAAACAGGAGACCCTGCAAACAGCAGTTACACTACCAGCTACAGGAGCAGTGCCTGCTTTTGTTAATAACATCACTAGTATATTATTAGGCTGTAGTATTTCTCACCTACCCTGTAAGTTTATACTGAAAGAAGACAAGTGCTTATACATGAGAAACACTGCTTTAGCACCCAGACCTTGGTAAGTACTAAAAAATTGGTGAAAAAATAGATTGGATTTTTTTAAAATTGTGCCTGATCCTCTTCCTCATCTTTTCATTTCTATTTGCATTAATTTGAGGGAAAGCAGTGATCTCTTAATTAACAATGATCATTAAAAGGTATGCAAGAAAGTACAGGGTCACTTGTCCCCTGATGTTGCACCTCTCAGTCATTTGAGTAAAGCGTTACTAAATCTGATTCTTTCTTAACAGAATATGGAAACACAGTGTTTTAGGAGAGTCTTTCTCCAGTCAGCACTTCAGTCTACCATCACCATTTATCTGAGCATGGACATGGGTTAAAACCTATCACTTCTCCTGATGAAGGTATATTTGAAAGGATCATTTGAGGCTTGCATTTTAAAACAAGGTATTTAAACAGGATATATAATGAACAGTTTCTTAAATAGTAACTTTTTTTGATTCATGCAGGAGATTCAGAGAACATTTTAGGATTCCAGGAAGAAATCTGAAAGGCAAGAAATGGCAGAGTCTGCCCTGTATTCAACAATAAACTCACTTTGTTAACCAAAGTATGCTTGTCCAATGAGAGGTGTCTCAGATCTGATTGTGAAGGGCTTGGAAGAGTAAGTGAGGATGTAGGCTTTACCATGCAATAAAGGAAGAGGTATATTTTAACAAAAATATATTTTAGGGGGTTTTGACTAACAAGGATGAATGGCGGAGGGGGAGGCAGGACGTGGAAAACTGTTTGGTAAGATCTGAAGGAAGAGACCAGGTTAAAGCTGAACAGCATATAAGAGATAGTCATAACTTAGTATGGATACCTACAGGGAAAAATGGAAGAGAGACATGTGAGAGAGGCAGTCTAAAGGCACAGGTGGTCAACAGTGACATGTGGGTGGTTGAGAAGAGGTGAGGAGGACAGATGTATGAGATCAGCCTTAACCATGAATCACTTATGCCACGGGGTCACGTTCTAAATCCCTCTTCTACCACCAAGCCTTCTGCATAATGGGACCTCCTATGTCTGCCCTGTTGCAGATGAGTGTTTTAGCAAAGAACTTTCCACATTAACAAGGAAATGTGCTTCTGTGAAGCCAGAGGACATGAATGAAGATCACCCAAAAGAGAACAGAAAGAGGCTATTTACTGGGTTTGCAACAGGCGCGATGTCAGCTGCATCCCTCGCACTGGCAGACGGGGGCATGCAGGGGAGCGCGGAGGCTTCTGTGAGGAGAAGAGAGGGCGGAGGCTGCGGGGGTGTCTCACTTGGAGGCATTGGCATGAAACTCGAGGTGGGCTAGCAAGTGGGGCATCTTTATGATGGGTTTGGGAAACATATATGACTTACTGTGGTTTTGCTGAGTTGGAAACAGAGCCCAACACTGCAAAGTCAGCGATCAGTGCCCGAGCCCACCCCCAGGGATGACGCTGCAGGCTGGTGGTGGGGCTTCTGGAGGGATTCTGCAGAGGCCACAGTTTGAGCTCTGCTGTCAGACAAGTTCTGCCCATTTTCGCCTGTATCTCCATCTCTCAAGCCACACATGCAAGCTTCAGGCCGAAGTGTTCAGTTCAAAGACCGGAACTTCCAGGAACAATTTTATTTAATGAGCTTCCCATGAGGAGTATCTATTTTTTTCAATTTTTAATTGGCATGCGAAATTACTGATTATTCAAATGCATATGATTTAAAATAGTAAATGCAAAGAACATGATAAAAACTAGCTCTCTAAATTTTATGCTTATTACTCTTAAGAAGGGTATTTCCTCAGAATCTGACTAATCCACTGTTTCCTGTAAAATATACTCTTTCCATTTCTGTTGCTTTGTCTGCAGAAAAGGTGATACAATTGGTATGAAAATGAAACAGATGTTTTGAATAATAAAGGGTATTTTTCTGCAAATGTTGATCTGTCAAAGCCTGGGTATGTGAATCACGTATTTCTCCCATGATTTAATGAAAATTGAAATGTAGCCACCAAATCCATTAGGATTAATTTAATAACAAGAAATTAACTAACTGACCAAATAGATATTTAGGTAATGGGACGAGCTAACTCAATCTTGAAAATTATGTGTGACTTTTCAGAGCCGCTTGCTTTGAACATTCATAGTTCATTAGGAACTTTCCCATTCCAGAGAACAAATTGTCTTGAAATTGCACCACTTTATTATTTTTTTAGGGGACATCATAATAAAAGCCTGCTCTGTTCAATTATCGTATTGCTCATCGAAATCATCATAATGGTCTTGATTTGTATGATCTCTCACAAAATAAATGAAATAGGAAAACAGATAAAAATATTTCTAGCTTCTGGGGTTTAATATCATAGCAGAAAAAATAACTTCATAAAATATTTGACTTGAAGAAAATCTAATCTGGTCCTGTGTCAACATTTTATAAAATTGAAGATTATCCGCAGCATTCCTGAAACAGTTTTCTGAAGCATGTCTATAATATTTTCTTGGCAAAATCTGATACTACACCAAAACAAATTGTATACCTTAGATTTAAAGGTTGTTAACACAGTTTTTAGAATTTTTTTTATTGCATACAGCCTGATATTCTAACCTAAAACCAAAAATTTAAGTTTACTATCTATTTAGAAAACCTATTACTGGAAACAAAAATGGCAGTTTAATCGCTTCTCAGATGATAGATTTAAGCAAATTGGCTACACAAAGAAAACAAACAAAAACCCCGAGTTTGAAATGTTTTTTCCACAGGTCAGTGGGATCTGCCACTTGTTGTGCTGTGCTATTTAATCTTCCCATCCCCACCCTCTCTGTTCTTTCTGCCCTGCCCCCTCCTTGGAATTCTAAAGAAATTGGCTTTTGGCTGTATTTGGATGGAGATGGTCTTACTGGGTTTTCAAAAGTGCTCTATTTCTAGTCCCCGTGATCCATAAACTATTCTTTAGGGTTTACTTCAAATTTTGACCTAGCATTTATTACTGTGGCACATTTGTAAAAACTGTCCCAGTAGCATTCGTGGTCACATAACCATCTCTCTAAACGCCACCCATTAGTAATATTAACCAAATGTTTCTTATATTCACATTAGTTTAATCTTCAATTTCGTTTCGCAGCTAAAAATGACTTTTGGAAAATGTTCTCGCCCATCCTGAGAAATAAAGCATCCAGTCCATCCAGTGCTGAATCAGGTCCGCTGCAGCTCCGGCGCCCGTGGGAGCGTGTTCTGCACAAGCACTTCTTGGGAGGCGGACCAACCTGCTCCTCAAATTCCAATTTCCATACTGATTTCAGTGAGAAAAGTAATTAATGTGGTCATCATAAAAGAATCTTAGCCTTTATTTCTCCGTTTCCACTCAGTGCAGTACTGGTCAATTTTGTTCTGAAATATGAGTCTCGCCAAACACTTTGGAACAAATGCATTTTATAGGCATCATGATAGAGATCTCCTGTAAAGAGAACCAGCTGAAATTGCAGCCTAGGGTTTTTCAAATCATTTTTATTAGGAGCTCTCATTTACCCAAATGCAACATTAATGACCTCTAGCATCAATTTGCTTGCTTTTTATTATTGGAGTTGGAGGAAAGATAAGAGAAGTCTCTAAAGGAAAAAAGAAAACAGACATATAAATGCCTGAAGTAAGTGGACATTTACCTGAGTCACTTGTTTTACCAGAGTTCAGTGCTTCTTAAGGAATTGCTTATTTTGCAAACTTTATAATGAGGAGATCTGGAAAGACTTTCATCCATGATAAATAAATGATTCTATTCATCACCATGCTTTTAACTTTATACAATCATAAATTGGTAACTCAATGACTCTTACTTCTAGCTGACACAGATTATCCTCAACTCTTCAGTGAAAGTAGGATCTAATTCTCAGAATTTAAGTGTGTTTCAATTAGTAAAAAGCCTATGGTACAGACTTATTCTGTGGTACAGAATTATCAGAAAGAAAGGTGAAAAGAAAGGTGAAGCCAGAGGATTTTGAACATGTAAATAATTAATGCTTCTTGTGAAAAAAACAGTTTCTTATACTTATGAATAAAAAAGGAACCTTTTCACCGAGAATATATATTAGGCAACACATTGTCCTCTGTCAGAAGTAACACTGCTGAGTGAGTCCCTGAGTTCCTGTAGGCATCCGCAGGATAGGAATGGCATCTCCTTCTCCTTTCACGGTGCTGTCCTACTCAACGAGCTTGATTTTAATGAAGGGCTCTGTCCTTTCAAAGCTAAAGGTTTTATGTTTTGACAGTTGTTTCGGGCAGAAGGAGAAGGGAGCATCTGTGTTAGGGTCCTGGGACTGCTGAAACAGTAGAAATGCACAGCCTCACAGTTCTAGAGGGCAGATCTGAGATCTAGGTGTCAGCAGACTGGGTCCTTCTGAGGCTGCGAGGGCCTCTCACCAGCTGCCCGAGGTTTGCTGGCCACATTTGATGTGCTGTTCCTTGATTCGTAGGCGTCAGTCATCTTCACGAGGCATTGTGCCCAAGCATGTCCATGCTCAGACCCCCCTTCCCATAAAGACGTCAGTCATATCGGATCGGGGCCCGATCTTCTCCACAGTCACCTCCAAACTACAGCTGCGGGGACCCTCAATGAAGGCACCTCTGAGCAGCAGTGGGTAGGACTCCCACATATGAATTTGGGTTGGACAATTTAATTTCCCACAATTTAAACCATTTCTTCTGTAGAACTGCAATAACTGGTCATGCATAGAAAGCAATTAAATAAGTGTTTAATATGTCTTTGTGTGAGAGAGAGGTGGTCTGCATATCAATACAGAGGGTCCTGGTAACAGCCCCAGGATTGGAGTTTCATCTGTCACCTGTTTATTAGCGCTGTGACCTCATCAAACCTTGGCCCTTCTCTCTGTAAAATGGAGATATTTATGCAATAAAACATGTAAAATGTTTACCTTGCTACCTAACACAAAGCCAGGGCTCAATAAAAGCGATTCAGTTTTATTAATGTTATCTGCCTTCATACCAATCTATAGTAGTGTATCCTAAATTTTTTTCTCCTTTTTTAATTAAATATGATCTTTGCTTCTATGGTTTTACTCCTAATTCGACTTCTCACTGATTCTGACCCGAGTATTCTGCACCCAATTCCAGCGTGAGGACGGGGAGTTCCCAGGCCACCAGGCAAGTTCCCACCCCCACTGGGTGCTCTACAGTTCTACCGGATGCTGCCACCATCTACCTGGAGAAGAGAGCGCCAGGCCCCACAGGTGAGGGCTCTGCCCCACAGGATGCCCGCAGTCCAGGCACATGTCCAGGTCAGCGCCCGTGCTTCTGACCCACGAGCCATAGATCCAGTGTTCCGAGGATGCCTCCTTCGGTTCATTTAATGGGCTAGAGCAGCTTACAGAACTCAGAGAAACACTTACTTACTAGATTGTTGGTTTATTATAAAAGGGTGTAAGTCAGCAACAGCCAGGCGGTCTCCCAGCGGCAGGTCTCCCCGAATCCGCATGTGAGCCTAGAAGCTCTCCCACCTCCATCCATCTGGGGTTTTAGGGAGGCTTCAGCAGAAAGACATGACTGATTAAATCACGGGCCATTGGCTGTTGATTTGCTCTCTAGCCCGAGGTCAGGGGGTGGACAGAAAGTGCCAACCCTCCATTCTCAAGGTCAGTCCTGCTGACAGCCAGCCTCTATCCTTCAGGTGCTTTCCAAAAGCCACCTCATCAACATAACAAAAGACCCCTTTATCTCACTCTTAATTTAGGAAATTCCAAGAGTTTTAGAAGCTCTGTGCCAGGAGAAAATATATATTTCTTATTAGGAATCATAATATCACAGTTTCCCTTGTTATATTTCTAAGGGCCAGGTAGAGACTAAATACTTAAAAGTTTTGATTAGCTTGTTAATTGGTTTTGTTTAGTTGACATCCTGTGGGTGTCAAATTATTTGTCTTGGAAATTTGAGTTATTTTAACTATTATAAAAGACATTTAGTCATTCTTTTTTATTCATTATTATTAAAATTTTAAAACTTAAGTTTCTACAAGTACAGAAATGCCCAAATAAAATTAATAGGAATTTTACAATGCAGTTTTCAATTTTTTTCTAGAAAAGTAATCAAAATTTTCCATAATGATCTTTTACGAAGGTTAAGAACTTAATGTTTCTAATATTTGAGAACACTGAAGGGACTTGTTTTGACAAAGATGCAACTTAATTTTATATATTTCAACAGAAAATTGGTGTTCTCATTTATAAGGTACCATGTAAGTCTAAGATATTAACTTTTAGTATTGTCAAGCTACTCTCTTCTCTTACCTTTATCAGTGTAAAGAGTAGTGGAAACACTAAGCAGACAAAAACCTTATTAACACTGACCTTTATAAGAGGCTGACCTTTATAAGAGGCATTGCTTCACATAAACTCCTGTCCAGCCAGCCTAAGTGTCTATGTATAATAATATACAGCAGTTTTAAAGATGATGTGGAGATTTGCTTATAATGTAAAATGCTTTCCTCTGAATGGAGATGCATTTCCCATGCAAGTGTAATACAAGACCCCAGCTTCTGCAGAGTTCTTCTCTAAAGACTGTAGCTCGGGTGCCCTCTCGACTACACCCCCCTGGCCCCCGGCATCCCATGCCCTCCCTCAGATTTATGAAGATCTCTCTCCTTACAAGTGAGGGTTGAGGATCGGCTTATGTTTGCTGAGTTGCTTCTCGGTGCCCATATCTCCTAATACCTGTAGCTTTTATCTTCTCCCACACCTTTGAGTCTATTAATTCTCCAGATAAGACTAACAGAGAAGTGTGTTTACACCAGACATTGGACATAAAGATTTTCTAAGAATCGAAATGGATGACAGAAGAGTGTGAAGACACTATTTTAATTAGCTTCTGAGGACCAGCCTTGAAGTCATAGTGCCTTGGCTGACCTCCACTCCTTGTATAAATTTTGGATGGTGATTATCTACTGTTTCTACTTGCCCCGCATCCAATAGGAACTGTCCCGTTGGCAGCACCTAGGTTTCTCCTTTGAAGAGCCACTGGTTCCTGCATTCCCTCAGTGTGGTTCATCTGAGTCCTGTTCCATTCTTTATGCTCCAGGCTCGTGCTCAGTTCTGGTAGTTAACAGTCACAGCAATATATTAAAAAATAGATATGACTTCAAACCACCCAAATGCAAGAAATAAACCAGAACCCGGCCGCAGCTCTCAGGAGAAGTCCTGCTCTTTCCGGTGGGTTGCTGAGGCAGGTGGAACACAAGGCCAGGAATTGCTGGTGGGTGTTTTTGCTCAACACCAGAGTGTTTTCTATGCAAGGAAAATGCTGCTGAGAAATAGGGACACCTGACTATGCTCCCCAGGCCACTGGGTGTGGCAGTGCCTGAAGAATTTAATGGTGTGTTGTTCCCTTTTAGCACAGGGGCCAAGAGTCCAGACACTCCTGCCAGGCTGTTTGGATTAAAAACCCGAACTCACCTCCCACACGGTGTGTGACTGAGAGCAAATCCCTAAGCCCCTCTGTGACTCAGTTTCTCCACTTGGACCCATTCAAAGTTTTAAAAAACAATTTAATACATGAAAAACAGAATGGTGCCTGGTGTGTCACAGGAAATGTAGAAATTATTGTTATTCTATTATGTGTTGTAGCTGTGTAAGCCAACTGAAACATGATTTCGGTCTCTCACAACCAGCAAGGTCTTCTCCACCTCACTTGCAGTGCTCTCGTTGGACTAAATTAACAACCTGGAAAGCCCTGAAATGCAAGAACCATCCCCATTTTTTTATTGTTTTTATTACGGCCAGCATGTAATTCCTGTCATCTCCCTTTTCTTCTTCAGTGTATCATTGTTATTCAAAGAAACCACCATTCCCCAGCTTCAGTAACTGTTCAGTGACCATATTCTATCCTTGAGACTTTGTTTGTGATGTTCTGGATTTCTGCTTCTTGGGTTTCTCGGCTTCTTCTTTCTCCCTTCATCCTGGCACCTGCCCCCCAGGTACCTTTGATTCATTATGGTTCCAGATCTTCACCCCAGGGTAAGCCATCTCCTTATATCCAGCCATGAAAATACTGTGCTTGGTATGATTCTTCCTATGCCAGACCATCACCCTAGAAATACAGGTCACCTGAAGACACTTCAGAATCCCAATGGCTCTGCAGTGCATGCTGGATCTGATTCCTATGAACAGCCCCATTTCCAGGCAGGGTCACAGACAGCAAGGAGCGGAGGGCAGACGGTCCCTTCCAGCCGCACGCCGGTAGGGAAGGCCGCGCGGTGGGGCTGGCATCTGGTTCCAGGTTTGCCCACCTCGGCATCCCAAGGGCCTGAAACTAACGTGATCCTGGGAGCCGGGCTGTGCGGGCTCACTCCAGAGTCTGCTTTCCTGACGTTCTTGCCTCCTTTGCTCTGGGGTCCCAGAAGTCTGTGTGGTTCTTCAGAGGATGTATTATGGACCAAAGAGCCTTCATGTCTTAGTTTAAACCCACACTACCTCAAAATGTGTAAACACTTTCAGATTTACTTCCAATAATGGCTGCTAAATCTGAAATTTTGGGTCCTCTGTCCAAGCACAGCCTGTCTGTGCATCTGTATTTTCTCTGTGGGGTCCTGGATGGCTCACTTCCTGAAGGCTTCAGTAATGGGAAGGGGGTGAAAATCACTTCAGAGGAAAGAGGTGTTCCAGCTAAGTATCTCAGCCTTAAAATCGACTCCCTATTGTACAGCACCATGACATTTCCTATGCAATGCCTTTAAATGCTCTAATGATACAAGCCTGTAATACTACACTTTAATGACTTTATTTGGGAATAAAGTCCATATATATTACTTAAGGGATGTTCCCTTCACCTAGAATTCACTTTTCGCTCTGCAGCCACTTGGTGACCTAGCTCATACACACACATGGGGTAACTTCCTCCTATTTTCCAGAATATTGCTAATAATGTTGACATACAATATTGTATTGGTGTCAGGTGTACAACAGTGATTCAACATTAATATATAGTAGGAAAAGCTCTCCACAGTACATATAGTGACAGACAGTAACTACAGAATATTGCAAATTCTAATTCATCCTCTGGGAAACTCACCCTAACAACCAGAGCCAGCACTGCCCTTTGGGGGCCTCCTCAGGGTGCTCTGGCTGCCTCTCCCTTACCACAGCGAGTCCGGGACATGCTTTAGTACCACAGTCCTGCAAGCCACAGATGAGTTAACCCCAGCACCATTAGCACCGTTTGTGGTGCCCAACCCTCTCGAGTCCCTTCCCCAGGGGCTCGCCGGCAGGACCTCGCTCAGAGTTCTGAGTCTGGGGGAGGCAGCGCCAGCTTCTCCAGTGGAGGCTGCGTTGGCAAGAGTGACAGTTGAATGGCATGCATCTCAATCAGGACCTCGGCTGCGACCTCAGGACCCAGCAGGCCAGGATGGGTCCCCTGTCATCTTCTCCAGAGAAGCTGTTCTGTTGAGTCCTCCCAAGACCCCCCAACTACCCACCTTTGTTTGAGCTCTTTCCTAGACATTAGGAATCAAGGCAGCGTTCCTGAGAGCTGACTTAATCAAGTGGCTATGTGAGCTCTGTGTAGGCAGAATTGCTCTTGGAAAGATGCAATGAAAAAGAATAGTGGGCTGCAATTTCATTTGCAGTTATATTTTATTAAAACAGGTAATGACTGAAACCCAAATTTCATACAACATATAGCCACTCTGACAGCAATGCAATCTTACAGATTATAGTAGAAAGTGAAAGGGCAAAACCAGGACATTTTAGTGCTCTTAGAATCTAAATTTATGTAATGGTTAATACAAAAAATGAATTTCTTGATTATGTAATGGTTGGTATGGATTTATAACTCTGCTCAGTCTCTTGGTGACTAACATTGGTTCTAATAAGAAGCATGCAAATACCAGTATAAAAATAGCTTGCACAAGTAAAGTGAGAAATAGAAAATATAGGAATGATTTTTTTAAATAAATATACCTCTGGAGGGGTGGGAAGAATGACATTATCTTGAGTCAAATTTTTAACCATGGTAATTATCTGAAAAGAAAAATATCATAGAATACACCCATAGACTGCATCATAGGTAAGATTCTATTAATGCACAAGTACTTCATAAATGTTTCTAATAGATTGGATCACTGAATGTCAGGCATGTCACTGATGACCTATCAATCATGTTTACCAAACCAAACCAACACACACACAATCGTGACAATAAATGCTTCAAATAAAGCTCATTTAGAATATTCAATGTATGAAGTACCTTTATCCCAAATCACAGGCGGATCTACAGGGTGGGAAGTGTGTGTTAAATCAAGACCAGCCGCTGAACAATTTGCTCTTCTGTAGCTGCTGCTCATGGGAGTCCCGCATTTTCTTTCCCCTTGTGTGCGAAGGACCCGCCCAAAGGAAAATCACGTGTTTTATGAAGGTGCCCATGGGGAACCAAGAAGACAAACACAGGCATATGAACTAAGGATGACAAAAACAAAATGGAAAGATTCATTGTAATGCTGTTCGATTTTCAAACAAAATGTTTAGTTATCAGCCTACCCCGGGGTGAGGCCAGACCACCACCACATTAACAGTGGAGATGACTCCCAGGCGCCGTCAGACCCCTCTCGCTCTCCCATCTGATTGTGGCTGAACGACAGCATTCTCGAAGGCCCAGGACGCGAACCTTCCTGGCTTCCGAGCGCAGCTCAGCTGCATTCCGATTTAAGGAAGATAAAGTACTGTTTTTATATGAACTGACAAATTTCACACATCACCTGGGGCTCCTCTTCCGTGCCTTAGAATTTATATTTTCTCACAGTTGCCTTTATTTTGAATAAAAGGAATTTTCTTTCAATACCTGCCCTGTATTCTAGACTTGCCAGGGACTAATAACATTTTGTCAGCTGTCATACTAGCAGGATGTATTGTCTACTCGGTATCATTGGAGAAATATTAGTGAGTTTGAGGTGTTAGAGAAAGTCTAAGATCATGTGAAAAAATACTCGTTTAATCATATGATTGCTCTTGGTGACTCATCTTTGGACCTTGGAAACACTTCCCATAAATTAAAGATCTAAAAGCCTCTTCCATGAATCATCTTTCTTAACTTTGTCCTGATCTTCACTGTGACAGAAAATACAGTATTTTCATTGTCTTACTCATTACTGGAAAAAATGTTCATTTGAGTATATAGCCTATCAAGATTTGAAGCACTTTTATAAAATGCACCAGGTTCTTGGTGGTCACAGGGCTGGAAGAAGCAGAACAATCTGATCTAGTGAGTTGCTGTCTAGGACCCCTAGGTTTCCAGTTCTGACATCTAACAGCAAGACTTGTTCACAGTTTGGCCTTGGATTTCCAGAATGTTTTCTGGCAAAATGGGGCATGATGTCCATGAGATTTTATTTCAAATTGTCTCTCATGGATTTCTTAAAGTATTTGATTAAAAGGGTGTTAAAATTTTTTACAGCCAATTCTAATCTTGTTCGTCTAAGCCGTATCTTTTCATTTTCCTACGTGCAAGTTGCCAGGAGCCTGCAAGCTGCTCATCCTCAGATCATCCGGTCGTCATGGACACTGAAATCTCCGTCTCCTTTTCTGAAGTGTCTTTGAGGCAGCTAGCCCCATTAGCGGTTTCATTAGCGAGGATCAAAGCGTTGCCCCTTCTTGCTGATACTTGGATTTTTTTTTTCTTTCCTTGTTCTTAACTCACTTTAGAAAAAGCACCATATTAAAGATAAATCCTTCCTTAATCATAGCTGGCTGGTGCAGGTGGAAAAGCAGAGCATTCTGATGGAGAAACCCTCCAGAGAGGAAGTGCCCTGTTGTGTCAGTTGCTGTCTGAGCACGTATCTGAGCTGCTCTTGCTTCCTCATCTGCTGCTACTGAACCAGGGCCTCCAGGATGGGAATGAAAGGTCAGGGTCTCTCTTATATTCTGTGTAAATAACTACAATGCACCTGGGGGGTCTTAGATCCTCCTGATCAGGTGGGGACTGATGGTAAGATGTCCCGAAGGGAGACACTCTGAGACAAGGTTCCTCGTGGGTCCTGGGTGAGCTTATCTTCAGATGGAGGGAACACAGGCACCTTTTTCTGGAATCTTGCAGTGCTGCATTTTAGCCTCTGCCCAGTACCTCTTCAGTGATCTGTGTATTAGTTGCTTTTGATAGAGATGGTCAAGAAATATTTGTTGAGCATCTACTGTGTAGTAGATGTGGTTGTATGCAATGAAGATGAAATGATGAACTTCACAGACAACCTTTACCATCCCAACTCTTACATTCTGGAGGAAAGATCTATGAGCTCTCTAACAGTTTTTTCATATTTCACAGTGTGTGAGCATGCAGTTTCACATTGGGCCAGTTTAATCTGCATTCTAGTTCCTAAGAACCTAGTGTTGGTGGCAAGCTAGCATTTACTCTGAAATTTGGAAAGCGGTTGTTAAGTTCCTTCAACTATGTGTATCTTAATATAATAAATTTTAGATCTTGATCAATGAAAATTGTGGCTCCTTCATTAGCAAATTGATGTGAGAAATTAGCTCTAACAGACAAAATCATTAAGTTGTGTGTACTAGTGGAACTGTTTCCATGGACTTAATAGATAGTAGCAAGACATAAAATCTAGTGAGCCGGTAGCCCGTAACCTTGGGATTGATTGCAAAGGCTCTGTCCCCGGATGGCCCCATGCCCAGCTGTGTTTCAGAAGGTTCTGGCTGACACCTCTTCATTTTGATTCCCTCCTCTGTGGTCATCAAATTCTCTTTGATGCTATGAGCTGCTTCAGAGCCGGGATCCTGTGCTATCTTCCTGTCTTCACGGTCCTTCAGTATGTTCTAAAGTATCTAGTATATAGGAAGTCAGTGTTCACTGTATGAAGGGATAAATAAGTGAATGATTGCTCTGAACATTATTGATCATCTCCAGGTACATAGATAATTCTAATGTCAGTTACTAGCTTGAATCTGTATTGGCATCAGCATGTCTTCTGAATGTTATTTTTAAACATATTAAACAAAATCCTGAACCTGGGTTTTTTTTAATTTTTCAATCTAGGATACAAGAAAATAAACACTTCCGGCTGTAAGTTCTGTCAAACTGGCCTCCAGATAACAGAAAAGAAAAAAATGATCAGAATTGCTTCCTTGTGCTTAGTAGCAAGGCATTAATAGAGCATGTCACATAAAATGCCAAACCACAAATGTTCTCTTATCTTCCTCTTCGGAGGGTGAGTTAAGGCATGATAGCCTTCATCCCCAGTGATGATCCAAAGTTACACATTTTCTCTCAATTTACCCAATATATCTGAATTGCAGCAAGGAAAAGACTTATAGAAACACCAGTTACTATCCTTGTATACGCCCTTCCTCATCCAGGAAACACATTTTGCCAACAGCTAATGTCTATTGTGATTGATTCCTGGCAAATCTTTCAAAAATGGATGACACTCCAATCTTTAGAAGATTGGTGTTTTTTTTCTTGAATCATTTAATCTCATCAGAATCAATAGAAGTTCTTAAAAATAACTTCTATGCCAGAAGTTGAATAACTTTTTGCCGCTTGTTTTTGTTTTTACCAGAAAATGTAGAGAGAACTTAATGAAGTGCCATATGTCAAGTCTGGAGTCAGATTAAAAACAAATAATTAAAGTATATCCTTTTCCATCGAAACAGATTGTGATATGTTCATGGAAGGAAACTGAATCTGACATGTCATGTTTTGACAGTTTTTTTCTTTTTTTTTTCAAGAAATCAGTTGTATTGTTGGAAGCATTATATTTGAAAGTTGTATTTTCTTCCTGTGGAATGCCAAGGTTTAAGTCATAATTAACCTAACCTGCCGCATATATTAACCTGCCATAACGAGATAAGGAAGGCCCAGATTTGGGGGCATGTGGAAGCACCTGAGGAATATTTACTTGGCATACAAACGTCAACGAGTAGAAGAAATGTTGAGAGGTTTTATGTGTGTTGACGGCGGTGGTTCATGTGTGAACATGCATGTGTGTGCTTGAGCGATTTCACATTTCTCCCTAAATTCAAATTGAGTTTGACTATACAACAAATTATTCTTCAGTGAGGACCCTTTGCAGTGTTTTCCTCATGAATGTTTGATAAATCTTTGTTGAAGTTTTTTAACAAAAAATAACACTGTCGGCCAAATTTTCACTATGAGAAAGTACGAACAGAACTTCTATAACTAATGAGGTTTCTATTCCGACTCCTCAGGATGGCTGAGAAACAAAACATTTCGAATCACACTGCACTCTGAGAAGTTCCTCCAGGAGATGGATGACGATGTCTTCACCGGGCAGAATCTCAAACGCGTGACCTCGCCGCTGAGCCAGGGCGCCTACGCACTGCCCAGGTCGGCTGAGCGGCGGGGCGCCTCAGGAGGGACGGCGAAACCCAGGGACGTCTTGTTAAGCCGATGTCACAAGGGGCTTCACTGGGCCTGGAGAGCCCATGAGGTCACATGGATAATAAGGACGGTCAGAAATAACAGGACTTGCTGAGAGTGAAGTTTGGGAAGCTCGGAGCATACAGGCCAGTGTGGGTGGGCCACCAGGCAGCTGATTTGGCACCGAGTCATTTAAAGCCCATTCCTTCGGTAGCACGCATTCCGTGGGCGGGGCAGGGTAAGCGAGGCCGCCAGAAGAGCTTGCCGGGCCGCTGGTGCTGATTATCCTTGGGCCAAAGTCTCCAGGCAAGACTGTGAAACTCTGTAGAGTTCACCCATCTTTCCAGCAGAAGCATTGTCCCGTCCCATTCTTTGGAAGTGAGCGTCTTGGCTTCATCCCTGACCTTCCTTTCTCTCTGCCTTCAGGAATTGCCCCCCGCTCCCAACCCTGTGATAGCTCTTCTCTTACTGGTAGAACTGCTGCGCGCCCAGGTTTTGCCGGTGCGCTGAGCGAGACACCACGCCGTCCTCCGCACGATCTCAGGAGCCCCGTGCGCAGGATGCACAGATTGTAAAGCTTTGCGGGCCAGGAGTCAGGAAATTTGTTTTATAATCTCAGCTCTGTTGTTAACTAGGTTTGCAACCTTGGGCACCTGACCAACTTTTATCTCGATTTCTTCCTCCCTAAAACTGAAGTTCTTGTCATGTTTACTTTATAGGATTACTGAAAGGACAACTTGATGATGTCTCGTTGCCCAGTGTCTGTAGTAAGACAACACGGGCTCTTTCCCAGAGCAGGCGGACTGCATGCAGGTGGGGACTGGAGAAGGCCGTCGGCAGGCTAACGGCGCAGACCCCTCTGCCTTCTAGTACCACGTGGCTTTAGGCAAGTCACTTGACCTCTCTGCTTCACCTTCCAAATGGAGCACCTATTTCACAGGGTTCACAGTATCAGCCATTCAAAGTTCTAAGTTGAAGGACTTCAGGAGATCAAATTCTCTTACGCGTACGTTCCTGTCCACCTAAACGTCACACAATGGGGCATTCACCTAAGTATTTCCCCACCACCCGCAGACTTCCGTCTCCTGGCAAGCAGGACACAAGCATGAGACTAAGCCACGTGGAGCACGGCGCTCAGCATACGCATTGCGAAGAAAGGGAGATTTGGGCAAAGACTTACAGATTCGAGGGAGTTAACCAAGCAGCTCATCTCAGGGGAGAGCCTTCCAAGAAGAGGAGAAAACCATGGCCAAGGCCTGCTCGTGAAGAGCAGTGTGAGTACAGGTGGAGCTGGGGGACGATGGGCGGGAGTGACAGGGGAGGGTGGGGAGTGGGGCCGGCGGAGGCAGAGGGAAGAGGCTGCCGGAGGGCCTCTGGGCCCTGCTAATGACATCATGACCCTCTCAGAGGGACAACTCGTCGGACAGTTTTGAGCACAGGAATGACAGTTCCACTTACTGTTTCAGGAGGACTGCCGCAGCGGTGGGTGGGAATATTCTGTACCACTGCAGTAATTCAGGTTGGAGGAAGATGGCAGCTTCAAGCCCTATCAACAGGAGAAATACAGGAAATCATGAGAAGTGGCCAGCGGCTCTGTACATCCAACAGGGAGAGCTGACGGGTTAGATGCGCAGAGTAAAAGAAGGAGAGTCAAGGACAACTTTAAAACTTCGGCTCCAGTATCTAGAAGGCTAGAGGTGACATCCACTGAGGTGGGAGGTCTGGGGGAAGCTCAGAGCCCAGTTTAGGATATGCTGGGGGAGAGGTCTGCTGAACATCTGGGCAGAAGTGCTGAGCAGGCATTTGAACATTGAACTGGGAGAGAGGTCTGGGCCTGGGACTTAAATCTCAGGGTGGTTAGCATTTAGATGTCCTTTAAATCCAAGGGACTGGAGAGGATCATCAAGGAAGGAAGCGAAAATGAGTGCAAAAAAATCTTAAGGCTTTCTGTTTTAAAGCTGTTACACAGGACTACATATGTGAGGAGGCTTAACTACCATATTCTGATGTTACTATCCGAAAGTCATATTGTCGTCAACCTATAATTGCAAAACCACACTGTAGGAGAGAGGTGAGCTATAGGACTAGGTATGTTCTACAGAATTACTTCCGTAGACCCATAATTCAAAATTATGCCTGACTGTCACCAAGGGGATAGAAGTGGTCATCTTATGGGGAAAACCTCTGTACAAATTTGCAAATTCACTCCTGGGAACTGTGCCAACTTGTTACTTCCACTAGACAGGCACATTCAGTGGTTTCTTGCTAGAGCCCAAGACCAGGGAAAAGCTCATCTGTTCCAAAGAACTGGTGTTTTTTGGCTTTTATGCAAAAAATGCATAAGACTCATTTCTTATTGGGTGGACTTTCTGCAGCTGCTATAGATCAGTAGGGAAGAGCGGGTAGGTGCCAACACTGCAGTCAGCTGCCTGGGCCTCAGGCCCCCACCATAGCTGGCTCTGGGACCCTGGGACTTACTAAACTTTTCTCAGATTTCTTATTGGTAAAATGAGGGTAATAGTATTATCTAAGGCCAGGGAGAAGATGAAATTAAACAGTTTATACAAGACATTTAGAACAGTTGCTTAACATCTATTGGGCTTATGTAAATGTTTGGCTATTATTAATACTAGTACCACTATTAATAGGCAGTATTTATGGAAATGTTAATTGTGTTCCAGGCATTGTTTTAAACAGTTTACAGAGATTATCTCATTTAGTCCTCTACCTTATGAAATGCAGTCTGTTATTATCTGTATTTTATTAACGGGGCACATGGAAAAGGGGGAAATAATTCATTTCTTTCTGTACTTTGGACTTTCTATTACGTGTTACCTCTCCTTCCCTAATTATTTAATTTGTTATTTAATCTTCATTAGCTATACAGTCTTGTGAGAAGAAACCTTCAACATATTTTCAAAGAAAATTAAGGTAGAAATACAAAATTGTTGTTTTAAAACCCCCATATTTTCCAAACTATGTGAAAAGATTCTTCATAATTGTTCCTTAGAACCGTAGATAATTTTTACTAACTCATCGATAGAGAGTGTGTCATAATGTGATAATCAAAGAATTGAACATCAGGACTTGTGGATTCTACCAGAGATTTTGGCACTGACCCTCAGATGACCCCAGGACCTGCTATGCAAAGGGCCAGTCTTGGAGGCATGGGGAGCTGAGCCATGTGCAAAAAGTGCTTCCCTTCCCAAACTGCCGTTCTCTGGAAAGAAATTAGCTGCAACAGACGTGCACGCAGTGCCTTGGTTGACTTACCCTTGCCAGCCCCTAGTCTCTTAGCAGAGGGAAAACAAATGGTTGAGAGTTGCCACAGTGGCAGTCTGTCTGCAGACCACACTGAGTAACGTTGTTCTAGACCTGTGCCATCATTTGTATATGGGAAGAGAGGCTTCATTTGTGCTGGTAGGTTCAATGATTTACATCTGTAACAATCTGTGTAAAACTGTAACTGCCTTTTGCTGATGAGAAAATAGCCAAGTCAAGTGCAAGTCACAGAAGAGAGAAATGGCACATCTACCCATCATCCTTCAGCTTTGCACCCACTGTTCTCCCGCCATTGCCTGGGGGGCTCACCGTCTGGGGGGCACATGCAGCCAGCTCCCGAGCCTCCTCCAAGCGCTGCCGAGGGAAGCACTTGTCACTCAGCCTGGCCCTGGTCTGCAAGTCCCACCATCCCTCAGGCTTGTTTGCCAGATATTTGTTCTACTTTGCTCCTCCTTTTAAAGGGAAACCCACCCAAGTGGCCAATACCAATGGCAGGTCTGGGAAGGAGCACTGGGCTGCATGAGCAGGAAGGCAGCTTCCCTTTTCCTCCTGAGGCCACTAACCAATTCACAGCTGGCCAGCACTGGAGGCTGGCAGATCCCACCCTGAGACTGTCCTGCACCCAGGCAGAGCCAGAGCCTGTCAGCCAGGAGGACCCACTGTGTCCTGAATGTCGATCAAGGCACTGTATGAGCGACCATCGAGCAACTCTGGTCCCCCAGCTAATACCTTAAAGAGACAGGGCTCAGCATGGAAGAAGAAAGAGCTCAGGGGTCCTGTGCTGTTCACCCACTCATGGGCCAGGTTCTGTGGCACAGTCCAAGGTGATTGGAAGGAAAAGAGGAGGAAGAGCCACAGGAATCATCAGGAGAGGGTAAACTCACTTAACACACTCAGCCCCACAAAGGCACACTCATCCACTTATCCCAGCACGAATCTGGATATTCACACAAGTGGGCATCTAAATTCACACAACAGGTAAGGGATGGAAGGTCTCTACTGCTGGCATGGTAAAGGTCACTGCAGGATTTTCTCAGAGCATGGGCTCTGTCCTCTCCAGCTCCACCTCCGTGGAGTGTGGGCTGTCCTGCCCCAGTGCCTGTGAGGTGGCCCCTCAAACGGTGCTGTCTTGGTAAAGCGGGGAGAGCGGGCACGGACTGTCAGCTGTTGTCCCGGGTACTTTCACAAGTTAATTCCACTAACGCTTACAGCAACCCTCCTGGTCATCACTGAGGGATGCTGGCCAGTGTGAGATGGGTCCACACTCGCCCATCCAGAGGCCTAATCTCCACCGTGACTCAGGCACTGTGTCTCATTTCCTATTGTTGCCTAATGTACAATCAGTACCTATGGTTCACCACAAACTATGTTGCCTTGCATATTAACTTCCCCTGCATAGTGTTTTTTTCTTAATGGTCATCATAAGCAGCTTCTGTGAATTATAGTACTGCCAGTGTCCACGTAGGACAGAAACCAGACTGTTAACTTTACACTTTGACTTGTATCCTCAGTTAATTCACATCCCGTGGGTGGCTGCATAGTGTGTACGGAAGGCTTCCTGGCTGAGGGCCTGAGGACACTGATGTTTATAGCCGGGCTGTGTCCTGGGAGCCCAGCATAATTGTTTCTAGGATATCTACACTGCAGGACAAGAGTTACCAAGGAAATCTACCCCCTTTCCCCTCCACGACAACCTGGGAACAGCAACGAGGAAGTGGTGCAGCGGAGGGATCCTGGGACACCTGTTGCCTCCAAGTGGTGCAGGAAAGGGCAGGCTAATTGGATTTGCAATCTACCTGCAGGCTTGAGGACTTTCACCTGCTGTCAGTTTGGATGCCAATTAAGTGCTTATTTCCCCTTTCAGGGAAGAATTCTTCCAAGGACATGATGGTGTTATTTCTGCTGCAGGTCGCATGTCTCGGTTCCTGACCCTTTGTTTTATTGTGAGCCACTTACTGCTGTGTTGGCTGAGGATTCAGATCAACCCTTAAACCTAAGTGAGCTAAAATGATGCCCCCGATGAAATGGGTTTGCTTGTTTTTATTTGTCATTTGTTCAATTTGATTGATTGCCAGTTTGGCCAAGGAAGGGGGTGAGGAGGGGCTGCCATGGCCTATGGCTCACCCAATCTGAACTTCTGTTTCTCAGAGAAAATGGACTTGAAAAGGCACACACCATTGCCTCTAAAGGGAACAACAAACGATATTTCAATAAGTCACTAAATTCTTTTTTATGAAGCATGATTTTAACGTTTAACTCTTTTAGGTTAAAAAATGTTTTAATGCACTTAGTTTTTTAACTGACCTTGGCTGGGATAGTCATGTCTTTCCAGTGCAATTTGAATGTCTCCTGTTTTCTTTTTTTCATAATGCAATTTTAAATATTCTCATTGTATACACCCATCCAGACCCTGGGTACCGCTCCCAGAAGAAAAACTCGTCAGCTCACATTCCTGCCTTAGCTCATAAATGAGAAACTCTGGTTCCCTCAGAACTACTAGAGAGAGATCAAACTTTTCTTGAAAAAGAAGGTAACTTACTTTGTGGTAAGACAGGAGAAAGGCACTAAAGCTGCATACATATCACACAGCTGGGAGCCCATCCAGGCTATCCACGTCCCACAAAGCTACCCTCTTGTGTCTGCCTCTTCCCCTCCCTATTCTGTATACGAAGCAGTAGAGAATTTAATATAAAAAAAATCAAAAGACAAGACAAGAATCCTGACAGAGCAACAATCAGGAAATAACAAAAAGGTCTGATGCCCTTCAGGCTAGAAAAAATAAAGGAAGGATGGCAGAGCAGGTGCCGGCATGCAGCTACATGGTTCTGTGTGTCTGCCCAGAGCCTATGCGGGGCCGAGAGGCCCCAAGTAGAAAGGAGGGCTTCTTCATCTCCCCGCCCTCTCATCCTTGAGCTCCCCAAGGCCACACCAGTCAGAAGCAGCCAAATGAGAAAAAGGCCTGGAATCTCATGTATTCCTTACAATTCAGGAGAAATCATTATTAGGAAGAAATTTGTCATCTGGTTTGGTCTTGAGAAGTAAGACACATGTGTATTTGGGAATGAATAGACAAAAATGAAGCCACAGATTAGTGTATTTTTTCTACACCTGGGTTTTACAGCAGTCATTAGGGCACACCTAGGTTTTGGTGCTAGGATGCACATCTACAAATAATGAATTTAATGATTATAATTTAGTCAGTTAAAAAAAAATCGGTGTCCACACACGCAGTTTGGGGACAGCAAGGAGAGAATACCTCCTTTAGAAATGTGTCCTCCTGCCTCCACCTGAAGACTGAGACGAGTGAGGGGAAGTTGAGCCTTCACTGAAGACAGCGCAAAGCAACCAACAAAGCCAACATTCAGAGTTCCTGCAGAATGCAACAGCCCACAGGTTCCCAAAAGCTCTAGGCTGCAATGGTTGGGCCGTCAGCTCCCATACCTGTCACCTCCCCTCTTCCGTTTACAAACCCAAGGCTTATTGTTCTGGCTCCCCACCTTGAGTCAATGAACGCAAGCTTCAAATGGTAAGACCTTTGCTTTTTGCACATAAGAATGGGGATGGGAAGTCCGGTTCCATAAGGAACTCTCTGCTGCATTTCCTAAGATTGGACTCCTTCAAACTGCAAGATTCTACAGCATCACATGGCATCCTATCCTTAATCCAGTGAAAAAGATGAGGAAGGAGGGGGAAAGTGCTCAATAAATAGGCTGATCCTTTTGCAAAGCTTATCCTGGAAGCCACACCTGGTTTGGGAGTGGAACATATATTTGGCCAAAATGAGGTGACATGATTATACCCACTTGTAATGGGATTTAGTATAAGGGAAGAATTGTGGAGGGGCATATTAATATCTTAACACTTGGGTTTCTTTTTCCAATGCTTTATTATGAAAATGTTCCCTCACACATGTATCTCTGTGACACAGTGAAAATTCACATAACACCACCTATATCCTACGATTAACTGTGCTAATGTGCTTTATGTAACTTACCTACCCATTATCCATCCCTCCATAGTCCATGAAGCCATCTTATTTGTTTGTACTTTCCTAATGGACAATCATGTTGAATGTCTTTTCATAAGCTTATGGGCTATTTCTTTGTTTTCTTTGTGACCATGGAAAATGTTGCCCATTCTCATATTTGAGTGCAGCATTTCATTACTGACTTGCAGGGGTTGTGTTCCATAACAACTCCTTTCAGATTCCTGGACCTGATTCCAGTGGGGGGTAGGGGGTGGGGAGGGGACTTCTCATGGACCACACCAAGCGGTTCTGGAACACCAGCTGGGTGTCTGAGAACTCAGCTCAGTTCTGACACCATGTGCCCAGAGGTGGCACCAGATTCCCCCAGCTAGGGGCTCCATCCTATAAGCCTGCCCTCCGTCCCCGCCTCCAGATGCTGCTTACAAGCCCCAAAGCTGTTACCTGTGCTTCTCAGCTACCAGCTACAGATTAGATTAGAGGTTCCCATGACCTTCCCCTTAGGTTCGATTAATTTGCTAGAGTGGCTCACAGAATTCAGGAAAACACTACATTTGCCAGTTGAATAAGGATACTGTAAAGGATGTAGGTTAACAGCCAGATGAAGAGAGACACAGGGCAAGGTCCCAAATAAAGGAGCTCCTATCCTCACAGAGCTCGGGGCCTGGCTGGAGGGCCCACGGAAGGAAGCGTTCAGGGTCCCCACGAGGGGAAGCTCTCTGCAGCGGTGACGCAGGGTTTGAAAGGAAGATGAGCTCTTCTTCTGGGTTTTGTGAAGTTTCAATGCAAAGTCATGACTGACTAACTCACTAGCCAATGGCTGATTCAGCCTCCAGCCCCTGCCCTGGGGTGGGGTCCAAAAGTCTCTCATCGACATGAAAAAAACACCCATTTCACCTCTAAGGCTCTTCAGTGTTTCCAGAAACCCTAGATGAAGACCAGACATACCTGAGAAATGTGTATTTGGTCACATGAATGACCAAATATGTATTTCTTATAGCTCCTCATATTGCAGTCATTGATATATTTTGGAAATAAGAACTTTATCCTTCACACAGACAAATACTGTGTGTTTAGTATTCAAAGACAAATAAAATGAATTTCATACCCTAAATAAAACATACTTTAGATATAGACTGAGTTAGATCAGCTAATGATCCATATCCCTTTTCTGACCATGTTTGTAAAAATGCATTTTCTGCCCCGGCACTGAAGCCTTGCTGCGGAGTCGCAGAATCCCAGGCTGGGTGGCGTGCTCGTTTCCTGCAGCCGCCGAGCGCCGCAGACGGAGCGGAAAAGTGGAAACCCAGCGCCTCGGAGCCCCGGAGGCCGGGGGTCGCATGAGCGCTGGCCGGCCAAGCTCCTCTGACGCTGGCCTGCCTCCTGGGGGTCTGGCGGTCTAGTGCTTCTCGGTTTATGACTCTCCCCAGTCTCCGTCTTGATGGTCCCACAGCATTCTCCCTGTAGGTGTGTGTCAGTGTCCAATGTCCCCTTTTGATGAGGTCGCCTGTCATTTTGGACCAGGAACCATCCTGATGACCTCATCTTCACTCGTTACACTGGCCAGGAACCTCTCTCCAAATAATGTCACACGCACAGATACTGTCGCAGGAAATGGTCAGTAAGCAGTGTTCTCCTGTGGGCAAGCCCGAGGCAGGAGAATCACTATGGCCCGTGGCTGGACTTCAAGACCAAGGAATGAAACACCAACAGTCCGTGGTCTGATTCACAGCTGAGTAAAGTACTAAAAAAATAAATAAATAAGAAAAAGAAATGTGGATGAGAGGGGGAGGGAACAGAGCAGGAAAGATAAAGAAGGGAATCTGGGGGAGACGGTTATCTTTCACATGCAATGTTTGCTAAAAGCCTCTAGATCTCATTATCCCACCCTAAATCCAGTGAGGGTCTAATGCAATTATTTATGAAATAAATATCGTCTATATTAAGGTACCTCTTTATTCACCACACTTCCCAGGCCTGCCAGCATCAGGGGTGTCTGCTGGACTATTTGTGAGGCCTTTTGACCAGAAACCAGAACCTTCTTTCTGATGGAATAGGTTTCAAACAGGCTTTCTTTGAACTTATGCATATAAAACTTTGATTTTTATGACAGCCAAATAAACACAAGCCAAAGAAATAATAACAAAGTAATCATTATAATAATAGCAGAATAAAAGGCAAATGTGATCACCTTTTAAAATAAATTAGCCTACAATTAATTTTTCTAAATACAATTTTAAACGCAGTCCCCACAGATCTGAGCATTTGCTCGGTCATCTGGTTGGCAAGCACTGTTGGATGAACGATGGAAGGCGGGCAAAAGGCCCTCCCAGTGCAGCTGTCTGGAAGCAGGGATGCGGGGCCCCTCCTGTCACTCTCTGCAGAGGGTGTCTTGTGAATGTGTGGGAGGAGTGTTAGGGAGCAGTTTCAGCTAGAAACAGAAGATTGATACCCTTATGCAGGGAGAACTGAGTTAATGATGCCGAGGGTGTCCTTCACAAAGTGGCAGAAGCCAGGGGACTTCTCCCTGGCTTGCCCCCCACAGTGGTGCTGTCCCTGCATGGCAGGCAACTCTCTGTTACGTGTGTCAAGGCCAGCTGCAGCGGTGTGATGGGGACTCACCCTTTACCCTGCCTCCCCGACTTTTTCAGGGGAAAATGGCACAGGAAGCCTGCAAAGAGGATTACCTGTACAAAGCATTTCATTCCTGCCTCTCTTTCTCTCCCAACACCCCAGGACTAAGAGATTAAGGCACATAAGAATACAAGCTATAAGGGATGCTTTTTATACCAGAATGAGACCCCCTCCCAGGGAACAAAGCTTATTGTGGGAAATGCAGAGATATTTTCAGGTCTAAGAAGTAGATGGAGATACAAAAGTCTCCTCAGTGCCTAACCATCCACCCGTCCCCGATTATCTCCTACATTGTTCCCTGGGAAATTTTTAAATCACACAATGCATCCTGTCAGTAGTTAAAAACTAAACGGGATGTTAAAAATGCTAAATGAGTACTCAACTCCATCTTCATATTGGATCACTTGGGATGCTATTTTGAAATATATTAATGCCAGCATCCACCCCAGAAACTTGGCTTTGTCTGTCTGGGCTGTGGCCTGGGAATTGGTATATTCTTTTTAAACCTCCCAAATAATTCACTATCGAGTAGGGTTCAGATACATCAGTCAATCATGTCCAAATCTTAATTATTTTTAATTATAAAACAAATTTCTCTTTAATTCTCAATCAATTCTCTGTAACATCATCCAGAAAACAGAAGCTGAGAAACACCTCCTCACTCATTCTAGCAGGTCAGCTTCACTGTAATATCAAAGCTGGAAAATGACATTACAAGAAAAGAAAACTACAGGCCAATAACTTTCATGAATATTCATGCAAAACCCCTCAACAAATATTATCAAGTTAAGTCCAACATATATCAAACTAATTATACACCCTTAACAAGTGAGACATTTTTCCAGGTATGCAAGCCTGGCTCAATATTTTTAAAAAGTCAATTGATGTAATCTCTATATCAACAAACTAAAGAAGAAAAACCATGAGATCATTTCAATTGATGGAGAAAAAGCATTTGAGAAAATCCAACGCCAATTTACTATAAGAACTCTCAGCAAATTAAGGATAGAAGAGAATGTCCTCAGCTTGATATACAACACCGACAAAAAGTTACAGTTAACATACTTAATGGGAAGGATGGACTCTTGTCCTCTCAGATCAGGAATAAGGAAAGGATGTCCTGCCTCACCACCAGTGCCTATCAATACACAAAAGAGAGTTGCTTTCCTATATGACAGAAATGAACAATTTGAATTTAAAACTTAAGTCAATACCGTGTACAACAACAGTAGCAAAAAATGAAACACTAGGTAAGAATCTTCTAATCTCTGTACAGGATCAGTATGTATAAAACTCCAAATCACCAATGAAAGAAACAAAATCTATATTGATAGTCTGTGTTCATGGATTAGAAGATTCAGTACTGTTAAAGATGTCAGTTTCTCCCAAACATAGATTCTAGGAAATCCCAACCAACATCCAAGTAAGCTATTTTGTATTAGCAAACTGATTCTAGAGTTTATATGGAAAAGTAAAGGACCTGGAATAGCCGACACCATCCTAAAGGGGAAGAGTACTGTTGGAGGACTGTCAGCACACTATGTTAAGGCTTATTTTAATGCTACAGCAACCAAGACAGTGTGAGAGAATGTGTAAAACAGAAATGGGGTCCCAGAAATTGGTCCATATTAATACAGTAAAATGATTTTTCACAAAAGTGCAAGGCATTTCTCATAATAAAGCTTAGTCCTTGCAACAAATGGTGCTGAATATCTGGGTTGCCCATATGAATAAAAGGTGAGTGTACACACAAACCCCACACTGTAAACATTAACTCAAAATGGACCGTAGAACTAATGTAAAATATGAAACTACAAAACTTCTAGAAGAAAATATATTTGAGTTTCGGTTTGATGATGAATTTTTGTATACAATGCCAAAATCAAGATCCATTAACCTAAAAACTGATAAGTTGGACTTACTGAAATTAAAAAGTACTCAAGGAAAGACATGAATAGAGAAGGAAAAGACAAGCCACAAACTGGAAATAAAATATTTACAAAACACATATTTGATAGAACTCTGGCCTTCAAAATACGCAAAGAATTCACAAAAACATAAAATAATAATAAAACTTAATCATAATTTAGTAAAAACCCAATTTAAAGTAGGCAAAGATCTGAAGAGGAACCTTGCAAAGAAGTTATACAGATGGCAAATAAGCATAGAGCCAAGTTCGACATCATTTCTCATTAAAGAAAGACAAAATAATAATAAGAGACTACTGCACATCTCTTAATATGTAAAATTTTAAGCAGCTGACGATACCAGTTGCTGGTAAGGATGCAGAGCAACAGACATTCTAACTCATTGTTGGTGGGAATGCAAAAACATACAATCATTTTGGGAGACAATATGCAGCTTTTTACAATGCTAGACAGTCTTATCATATGATCCAACAATCAGTCATATTCCCAGGTATTTTCCAACTGATTTGAAGACAATGTCCACACAACACCATGCACATAAATGTTTATAGCAACTTCATCATTGCCTCAAAGTGAAAGCAACCAAGATATCCTTGAATAGGTGAATGAATAAACAAAGTCTGGTATAGTCTTGCAATAAAGTAGCATTTAGCAATAATAAGACACACTATCAAGGCACACAAAAAATATGGATAAAGCTTATGTGTATATTGCTCAGTGAAAGTAGACAGTCTGTAATTGCATATGTATGATTCCATTTATATGGCATTCTGATAAAAGCAAAACTATAGAAACAATGAAAAGTTCAGTAGTTGGCAAGGTTCTGTAGGTGGGGAGGGTCAGGTAGGTGGAGCTCAGGGGTTCTTTCAGGGCAGATTCTGTACCATATTGTAATGGTGGGTACATGCCACCAGACCTTTGTCAAACACCATAGAACTTGACAGCTCAAAGACTGGACCCTAATGTATGCAAATTGTAAAATATACACTGAGTGATCCAAGGATGAAATGCAGATGTGATGGAACCATCCAGCTGAATTACAGATGTATACACAAAACCTCACTGAAAGAGTTGAGGGGGAAAAGGCCCTGACCTAATTAACTTTGGAAACAGAATCTATACAACTACAAGCAAAAGAAACTGTAGACAAACACTTCACTGTAATTGATAAACTTGCTGCCCCCTGGAGCATAAGTTAATAATTCTAGAACCACTATGCATGCATACTGGAGCTAAAAATTGGAGTAGATGGATGGCAAAGGGTGGGACAAGTACTAATCACAGTAATCAATAATACCAATTGTCAGAATTCATTTGAAAATGTGTGCCACCAACAAGAGACACTGTTTACAAGTAAAAACAAATACAGATTAATTAAAAGTGGAAATACATAAAAGACAATGTATAGACACCAATGAAACTAAAATAAAAAGAGAATTTACTAATACAAAAAATTTAAGAAAACATTAATAATGTTAAAAAGGAAGCTTTCACAGGGATGGTCAATCCAATAGGAAATTATCACAATCTTAAATCAGTAAGAATGCATTTGTAGTTTCAAGATGCATAAAACAAAGTTAAAGGAGAATTTAGACAAATCCACAGTCATACTGATAGTCATTAAAGCACCTCTCTTAATAGAAGATAAAACAAGCAGATAAGAAAGTCAAGGACATAGAAGATATCAACACCATTTACAAAATTTAACCAACTTCTGAAAAAAGTACCTAATATCAATGAATGTACATTATTTTTAATGGCTAATACAACTTGTGTGAAAATTGTCTGTGCAGTGACCTGTAATCTTCCATAAAAAAGATTAAAATTATTCAGAGAATGTCTTCTGAAAACAAGGTACAAATCAATGGCAAAACAAAGTAAGCACAGGTTTCCTAGCCATAAAAGAGAGAAACAGTACAATGCCAAATATCTCAAAATTGAAAGAAGAAATAAAAACAACTGCTAAAAAGTATTTTAATCTAAATACTAAAGATGCTGCGCTGCATATCAAAACTTTGTATATTTGATAAAACAGCACTTAAAGGGAAATTTATAGCCCAAATGCATATATGAGAAAAGAAGAAAGACTGAAAGTCAATCTAATTTTCTTCTTTTAAATCCAGAAGAAAGGGAAATAAAAATAAAAAGAAAGAAAATGGTACTAAAAATAAGAAATCAATGGAATAGAAATTAAACATAAATAAGGTAAATCAATAAACTCAAAAATTGATACTTTCAAAAGGTCAATTCAGTTAATAAGCCACTGGCAATATAGATCAAGGACAAAGAAAACAGACAAATTACCAGTATCAGGAGCAAACCAGGATGCATCACCAGAGATGCAAATAATAGGCTTTGATCTTTCCCGTGTATTAAGGATGCTTGACATTGACTGTGCTGGGGTTAATTCAACAGAGTACTGATGTCAGAGCACCTAGTCCTCTCTCTTGGTTGCTGAACGGCTGCCACAGCTCTAGGCATCACATCCCCAAAGAGCTGGAATCAAAAGCATTAAACAGGGCTGAGACTTTCTCCTCACTTGCCCTATGTTAAATAAAGGAAATTCTTCCCAGAATTAAGCTAATAGACTTCTTTTTATAGATTTTGTCCATCAGAATTGAAGTTACATGTCACCAACAGATACCATGTCATATTTGGAATTTTTTCAATGATCAAGAAAAAAGTGGAGCGATGACTTCTGGGTAGACAGGGATACTCGGCCGCATCTTGCCTTCTTCCCAGCTGCACGAGACAATATGTGCTTTCTTTGGCAAAAGCTGGAGTTGGTCGCTATTACTTGCACAGAAATTTTGCATACTGATACAAACTAGATCCTATTTATTCATGAATGTCTGTCCTTGGAAACCAAAATAATAAATGTACTGACTACAGACTGTTCACAGTCATTGAGGAAAACACTCATCTTTCATTGCCAACCATTTGTATGTCTGTGTTACTAAACATTTTTATAGATTAAATAAAGTGATTTTTACTTTACTATATTTTATGATACCAGGGTTATTTTTTTTACTCTGGTATACATACAACAACCACACAGGTAAATAAAATGCATTTTCAGTCAAGAAGCAGTTCCAGTTGCCTGGCGTGGATCACATACTCTGCTATGTGATCAATCCCCTGGCTTCTAGGGGCTCTCAGTCCATACCATGCACAAAAGAATTCCATGTGCTGAGGAAGATGCTACCCTGGAGGGCACACAGGGATCCGAAAACAATCAGACTGATGCTCCTGGAAGAGACTCACTGGGAAAAAGTACATTCTGCTGGTGGATCGTGTGTATTCTCTTGCTATAATTTTACTCAAATAGAAATAGATGCTGATGACATTGTCCGTCTGTCTTATTCTTGAATTGCACTCTGCTTATGATGGAAGTCTAATGTGAAGTGTTTACCCTAAACTGGGCGGTGCACAAAATATTGATGCCATGATTAAATCAAAATGTATTTGGATCCCCTGCATATCATATAGTTGTTTCCTAAACAAATCTGGTTAAAGAAAACATCAAAGATATTTTTGAGAAAATGGAACGTGGAAAAATAAATTCAGTCCAGCTGACATTAAACTCGGCTCCTGTCAAACCAAACAGGATTTTAATGTTTCTTGCCTGTAAAGTATTAGTGAGGAATCTGTCCAAACAGTAAAAAATAAAATCCCACAGTCATTAAATCAAAGTAATTAGAACTCCAGTGATGGGTGAAAGTGGAATCAGATGTTTCTCCTCACTGGGCGCCATCAGTCAGCTGGGGAATTTGAAAATCTGTGACTTCAGATGGAGAGCTCCAGCTAGATACCATGATAGAGGACTTTTGTGTTATACAGGTTACACAGAGCTGTATTTTTGTCTATATCATGATGGAAATGAATTATATGGAGAAATTAGATTTTTAGAAGCCGTGTGCTGACTTTCAATTGCAACCTATATAAGTTAGCTGCGTAGACATAAGTTGTCCTCAGATGTTATAATATTTTCCTTGTAAATTGTTAGTATAGAATTCTTTAGTTTGGGACTCTGGTGTATTTCACTCTCTAACTCCTATAGCAGGATCGGAATTCTATTAACTATGCTGCACACTGTAAATCACCTCCACCAAAAAGTGGAGTAGATGCCAGCAAACAGCAGCCACAGATGCCTCATGAATCAAATGAGTGCTGAATCCTGAACTAATTGGTTGACGGTGAGTGGTTCTTTCTGTTAAGCAGATTGTAACATTTCAAAACATTTTTTCTCACATCTATTTTTGATTCTGAATTACACTGTATAGTGAAGAATATACAGTATTAGTAAACTAATAAAATAATAGGAAAACACTCCAGAAAAAAATTCAACAGAATTAGCCACTATGTTGGGTCAGATATAAAAAGAAAAAACAAATTTCTCATTGATTCATAATACTTGGGCTTGGTATAGACATTGAAATAGTTTGCATTTCTAAGTCTATACTAGCAAAAATAATACTAATTCCAAACACATATTCACCCATCACTACATGGCACTCAGTCTTCATGCTTTTGGTGCAATAGACCTCATAATCCTCACAATGACCCTTAAATATAATTACTTCCCTTTTACAGATGAGGAAATTACGGTCCTGACTAATTCACACAGATGAGCCATTCAACATGACACAAAGACTAAAGGTGTTCTGGGATTTGGACACAAAGCCAATTATTTTAGCCAGTTGCCTCCACCACCTCCTAACTTAAACATATGACATGTCAGGAAAGTTTGTCTCATAATTCAGTTGTGGATGATTTTATCAGTAATAATTTTCATCTTTTAATTTCAAACTATTACACTATCCTTTTCAAAAATTTCCATCTCCACCAATAATTCTCTTCCTAGGCATTAAGGATAATAATGGCATCTCATAGCCCCAGGGTTTTGGAGGACAGAACCTTCTGCAGTGGGGAGGTTGAGGACCCCAGGCTGTCGCTCCCTCTAGGGCCCTCCACAGCCTCCCCAGGGCCCGGGTAAGCTAGCCTGTGCACCACTGGCTGGGCATTCTCTTTCCTTTCTTCTTATGCATCCCAAGTCCATAAGCAGGTGGTGGGGGAGATTTGTGGAAGTCAGGCAGGTCATAGGGAGTGGGAGCCTCAAATCACATTGTTCTGATTTCAATTTCTATCAGACTTTTTATCCTGAGGATGGCGGGAATGTTGTTCCTTGAAGAGCCCCTCGACTTACCCAAAGTGCCACCTGGAAGGGAGGTCATGCTGCCTCCAGGAAGAAGCCAGTGGAGTGCGAGGCAAAGTGTGGAGAGGCTGCTCTGAGCCAAAGCACACTATCTCCTCTCGTTTTCCCAGCAGTCCCATGTGACATGTGCTAATATTTCCATTTGCAGATGAGAAAAGTGAAATTTGGTGTCCATGTTCCTTGCTCAAGGTCATGCTTGGAAGGTGTCAAAATCTGAAGCTAAATCCAGACACCAAGCTGCTCTGAGAGGACAGCAGGAGTTCCTCTGGGAAGAGGGAATCCCTGCAGGCAGCCCACATGGAGCTGGGGCACTTTTGTACAGGATAAAGGGGTAAAATGGTGTGGATAAAATGAGAGTTCCTGTGGCCAGGATTCTCACCTGGCCCTGGTTGATTAGCTCACTGCACACCTGTGGGCAATATATGGCTGTTAACTCTATATAAAGAGCTCCGCCCAGTGCTCTGGGCGTGACAGGGTGGCAGGGCTGCAAGGCTGCAGGAGGGCAGAGCAGAGGACAGAAGCCCAGAGGATGGCTGTGCGGGACGACTGTGCAGAGAGGCCCAGAGGACGGCTGTGCAGACAGAGGGGCCCAGCGGCAGAGACCGGCTTGCTGCATACAGACTTGCTCTGAGAACGGGATTTTAGTGACTGACATGCCACCTGGAAATAAAGTTGTGTATAACCCTTTCACCCCAAGAACAGTTTTGCTGTCAATTTCTTTGGTTATATTGAATCCATAGGGAACATGCCTGTGGCTGAAACCCATTGGTAAGACAAATGGGTACATGAGTAGTTCTAGCACTATTTTCCTCTCATCTTGGAATGCCGCCACAGTTACATAAGGAGTTTCTCGCACCTCAAATTCAGAAGACTGACCCTATGATTAGGTAATTAGGCAGATAATGTTCTCAAAGAGTGTGCCTGACTTCCTTTTCAGTCACAGCAACTTCGGGAGTTGGCTGATCAAGAAAGAGTCCAGGGTTCTTTTTGCCATATCGTTTCAGCCTCCAGGAAATCAACAGGATAAGTACATCACAGGGGACGTAGGAGTTTATTGCAGTCTAAAACTGTAACAAAAGACCTAGAATTCTGTGCACACTCCACACAGTGCTTACAGCATTTGAGATGGACTGTTCTGTGATGTTTCCTCATTCAGGTAAGTGTTCTGCTGTGGGGTATTGCCAGCTATGTCTGTCCATTTGTGGACTGCAGAAAAATGGACATTCAGAACAACCAGTTTCAGGACCTCGTTCTGCCACAGGACAGTGGCAACCCCTTGACAACTTAGCTCTTCAAAGTCTTAGTCTCCTTCGTTTTGAAACAGGGGAGGGAAAAATAAGAACCTTACAAGTTTATTTTGAGAGTCCTATGAAATTTTGTAAGTAAAATATTAAATAACACTCTAAGGTGCTATATTAATGTCAGCTCGTATTTATTGCTAGTACTGTTGTTTTAATAATTACCTTATTACTAAAGTATGTAGTTGGCTATGTAATGTGATGTGAGGCTTAATTGTAACTAGTTCTGTGGGGTGACCAGGGGCTCCATGGCGCAGCAATTGCATTGAAAAGAGAAAAGGTTTGGGGAGGACAGAGAGCTGAGCACTGTCTGTCCTGCAGAAAAGGACCCTGAGGACATGAAAGGTTATTTGGGGCTAAATCGTGACAGGTCTTTAAAGACAGGTATCTGTCCACTAGAAAACAGCAGAATATTTAATAATTATTATGGCAGCAGGAGACATGGATATGAGTCATTTCAATTTTTTTTTTAATGACAGAAATTTGAGGTGGGAGGATGGGTCAACGAGAACTCCAAGTTTTCTCACAGAGTGAAAGAACTTGGCCAGCATTCATTTTGTCATGTGATATTAAGTAGATTGAGTGAATGTAACCATTACAAATTACAGTGATGCAAGACCCATTAGTGGGTCAGTCTTTCAGCAAGGCTATGCATCTGGAAAATATGCACTCCACTGGAAAAGCCACTCAACCCCATAAAGTCAACTCACCTTATCCCATTGGCTGCATAAGGACAAAGCAAACTGAAAGAGGGAATACTGACCAATGACAGGAGGACTGCAGGACATCAAAGGGACAATACAGAAAAAAATATAAAAGCTGAATTGTCTGAGGACTTCTGGCAACAAGGTAAATAGTCTGACCTATCCTCATAGCACCTGATAGTAGCCCCATAAATTATCCCTAATCAAAACAGAAATTCTGACTAATCACAACCATGCTTAAAAGAATGGAGATATGTGAAACAAACTTTGGAATTATTTTCATAAAAACTGTTAACAATTTTTAAATGCTAAAATTTTCATTTTCTGAAACATTTTATGTATGTAAATAATCCCCTTGGCAAATGATATTGGACATACAGGTGAACAGTATGTGAATTAGGAAACAGAATTAGAATATAGAGAAATAGAAATAGCAAACATAACTTTTTCCCTTTTCTACTCCTTCAACTGAATTGTCTCCATTCAAAATTTTCTTCCTTCGTTTCCACTTCTAATGCTATTTCAGTAATGGAATTCTACTGTGATTAATGTAATCAGCTACATCAGGGATTCATTTGAGACCTCACCATTTATACAAAACCTGTGTTCTATCGAATTTCATTTACTAAAATAGAAATTATGTTAAAAT
This sequence comes from Smutsia gigantea, assembly GCA_032199065.1. NCBI lineage: Eukaryota > Metazoa > Chordata > Mammalia > Pholidota > Manidae > Smutsia > Smutsia gigantea. The sequence goes on from JAVSCE010015777.1 coordinate 81,452, forward strand.
AACATGAGAAATTAAGCAATAGAAAAGAACCTCTCAACCCAGTATGTCAGTACTAATGTGGATGTTTTAGGCTGTTCCTTGACATTTTTTCCTCATACTAAGCAACTTTTTTCATAGCTATGGTCTCTTATTATTACCATCATTATTTGAATTCCAAGAGTTTTTGATCTTTTAGTTGCTTCATTGCCATTATTCCTGTTACTTATTTATTGACCATATAAAGTTTTAGAAATCCAAGTTATAGTTTAGAAACCTATAAGTCATTGGTTTTCAAATTATTTAGTAAAAATTGAAGCACCTAATAACATTTTCTGAAATAACATAGAAGCACACACTCTGTGAGTAGACAGAAAGGTCATTAATGGAATATAGTATTAGGGGCACTAGCTAGGGGCACTAGCAAGGATGTTTCTTGCTCAAACTATGCAGGTGTTATTTTTGACAGGATTTTCCTCGCAGAGGCTGTGTCAAGGACAATTAGTTAAAAATGGGCCCAAGCCAAAGTCCCTGAGGGCAGCTGTCCTAAAAGCAGGATGGGGATTTTAAAAGTAAGAGAAAATCTAGACTTAAATATGGATGGAAATTAAACTATCCATCGTCCATGGGTAATAAGCCCTGTTCCCCCAGGCTTAGAGTTTTGTTTTCTGTTAAATGGCAAATTTATTCAATCACGTTAGGATATTAAGTCATTTCTATAAATTAACAAAGTAGTTTACATAAATTGCTATAAATTAGCAAAGCCTGGAGTGGGAACTGTATGGGAGCTCAGAGAGGATCCTTCTGGGGGCTTTCTAGGCAAGCACTCTGACGTATCACAAATGTTACAATTGTGTGATCTTCTCAAAATTATTTTGACTTTCAAACACCTCATTTTTCTCACCTCTAAAATAGATATAATAAAACTACAGGATAATGTTGCAGAGATCAAATAAATAATAAAGGATTACAGCTGTTTTTAGTCATTAATTAGTTCCCTGTTACTTCCTTTTACCTGATTTAGCATTTTTTACTTTATAGGCAAATTTGTGGGTTCCTCCCATTACATTCTGAGCCTCCCTGGTAGTGTTATTTTTATTGCTGTGACATCAATGCCTCTCACTGTGCCTGGTGCTTTAAAGATATTTAAATTTTTGTTGCTCAAAGGGAAAGGGGGACCATAAGAAGAGAGAAAAATGAGATACATACCAGAGGGTGGGGCCATTAGTTACCAAATGCACTGGCTTCAACTCCTGCTGTTTAAGTGTTTGAACACTGTGAGCTTTTGACACCTTTGTCAGTCTCTTGGCCTGGTCTGACCTTCATTTAAGGTGAGAAGGACATCTGGATGCCCAAATAGGTGCTCGCACCTGATGCTCCTCCGGTGCCTCCACTTCCACTGACTCAGGTTTTCATCATCCTCATCACTAGCAATGTGCCATTTCTGCTGCATGCCTGGAACAGCACAAAGGACTGAAATGATACATTCCCCTGGATTAGCAGGCCTGGACACTAATCTTTTTCTATTTTTCATCACTGTGGGAGCAGAACGACAGTATCCAGGAGGAGCACCTGTTGCTCCATCTCTGAGTTGGGCGCACAGAATTGTTCCTTCCTCCACTTGTCCGCGTCCCGTTGGGATGTGCATCTCTCCTGCAAGAGGCCCCTTCCCGGCCCAGAGCCCTGCCTGCCCGAGCTGGTACTGTGTTGAAAGATACCAGGCAATAAAAGATTGTCCAAAACTAAGCCCATTCTGGAGTTCCATGAAAAGGTAGGTGCTGTAAGCCAACCGTGGGCGGGAGCCTGAGAGGGCAGGAGCGCTTGCAGGGCTGACCCGTCTTTGAAGGGAAGCTTCTCTGATAAGTTCATTTCTGTGCTGGCTCAAAGGCGAGGCCTGAGGGGAGCCCCACCCAGCAGGGAGCAACTGTCCTTTCTGTTTCATTGGATTAAAAAACCGAGGAGACCAGGGTCACCAGGTAGGTGACAAGGCCAGAAACAGGGGGTGGGGGACAGGCCAACCGGCCTTCAGGTGACAGTCACACTCATGCCCTCACTCTGAGCAGCGGGAGGTGGGGTCCCCGTGGAGGGTGTCTGGGGCAGCCTTTGTGTTTGAAAAGGTCATGCTCACACACGTCTGCTTTGGCAAGCAGCCTCCAGGCCACTGGGCTCCACAGCCTGGACTTCTGGAAGCCAGACAAGCATGTGAGCACTTCAGACGCACAGCTCCCCTGGTCCTCAGGGAACCCAGAACGTGACACTTGGTACCACAGAACATTGCCTTTCAGAGGCTCTGAGTCTTTAGTAAATGTTTATTAGATAAGTGAATAATCATAGTAAAATAATAGTTCATAATTTCCCGAGATGAGACTTGGAATCTGTTGAGTACCAAAAAATATAATAAACTGTGTGTGAGGATGCGTGTATGTGTGTGTGAGTGTGTGCATAACACTGTTTATTTAATTCTCAAATCAAACAGCAAAGCTGCTATACTTTCCCCAGTTTTATAGATAAAGAAACTAAAGAAATTTTAAGTTGGTAAGTTGTAGAAGTAGTTGAACCAGGTTTACATATAGATCCTCTGTCTAAAAAGTATGATCCTATTTAATTACATCTCTGACTTCATAGGCAAGCCCTCTCTTCTGTTTCTCTTGATTCTGACTTCTATCTTAAGGCACATTTTGCAGGATTTATATTTCCAGTCAATCTTGTCAGTTCTTTTCAGTTTCAAGTAGCTAAGTAATGGCTCTCCCCTGACACCGGGACCCACATGGCATCTCATCTCTGTACTTTCTTTGTACAGTATTCAGCACACGATAGTTCCTGTAATAGATACCTGAACAATTTGTTGATCGATTCCAGTCCAGTTTTAAGTCTTTCTTTAGAAAGGTAGAAGGTTTTCCTCTCTGGGTATTTAACGTCCTTTGTACTGTGATCTCTCTCCAGAAATATTCTAAGCACCTTTACTGAGAACCAGTAAGTACATGGCCTGAAAGATTTCTACTTTTATTATGTGAAGAGGGTGTTCAGTTAATTATCAGACCATAAACAATGGACACGGACTGATAATAGATATTCAATATCGCTATAATTAGCCTGCACTACTTGAGAATTATCCTCAAAGTAATAGTCTCAGTGTTATTATGAACATATTTAACAGAAGAGCATATTGGCAATGCTTACTGTCACACGTGGAATTAAATTGAACCAACTTATGTATTTAGAAATATAAGTGGGGTTCATGGTGGCTGAAACAGTGAGTGGGGGAGCTGTCGCAGGGCCCAAGAGAATGTTCAGGGGGCTATGGCCAAGCTGGGCCAGGGCTGCAGGGGCTGCAGGGACTGCAGGAGGCACAGAGGTCAAAGACAGCCCATCACACAGGACGTTACAGGAGACCCACGAGAGACTGTAGAGCGAAATTCTACTTTACGAAATAACCTACCACCCTGCTAATACCATCGCAATTAGCAACGAGGGATGAGCGAAGGCAAATGAGTCGCCTGGACTTAGAAAAGCAGTACACAGTGATGATTTTAAAGGAAGGATGAGTGGGGAATGGGCTAAATGCATTACCAGGAGCGCTGGGATGATCTATGTGTTTTGGTGGCATTTCTAAATACATAAATGTTAGCAATGGCTCAGTTTTTCTCTACAGCTTCTATATTAATAAAAAAAGTAAGCTGGCATGAGAAACCAAAAAGAGAAAAAAAAAGGCAGAGTGTGTTACTGAGCCAGATAAACCTGGGTCCTCTAACCTGATGCCCAGCACAGCTGAACGTGGACATCGGGGTGTAGTGAAAGGGGGCTTGTGGGGCCCAGCAAGGGGAACAGGTTGTAATGGCTAAGGTCTCAAGCTCCCCACTGGCTTACAAACAAAAGTTTTTAAAGGCAAAATTATGGAAAGGGTTGGGCCAGGGGGCGATCAGCTCCTGCACGTTCTTCTGATGGTCAGTGGTGAGGTGACAGGGGCTTGTTTCAGGAATCTTAGCTATCAGTCTTCTGGTACCATCCAGTCTGGGGTCTCCATGCTCATTGTCAGATGGTGACCATCTGGTGGGGGTCTAAGTTCCTGTAAAACATCGCAAGAATACACGAGTCAGGAGTTAAGCTCTGTCCTTGAGGAAAATTCAGGGTCCTGTGCCTCTTTAGTTTCATTCACCTGATGTGCAAATTCCCATTTTCTTCAGTCTCTAATTACTCAGTCTAAACCCCATACTCTGGATCATAATAAGGGACTTGGCTTCTCTTTGTTCCTGAGAAATCTGAGGGGCCTCATCCAAAGGGGGGTCCCTGAGGGGTTACCAGTGCATCATGACAAGGGATGTCCCCAAAGAGCATTTTAGTGGTCCAGCGGCAACCACTGGGAAGCTCCCGGGTCAGGACTCATGGCTACCCAGGGATGCACACCACTGAGCAGGGCACCACTGAGCTCCGGGGCTCCAGAAGCTCGTGGACTTTGGTGCTGACACTGCAGAAGACTCCATCCCAGGCAGTGCATTCACCGTTCTTGGTGGTAGAAGGAAATGAGAAACTGTGGGGCTTTACTGGAAAGGCCTCCCACCTAAGTCATGCCATGTGCCTAAGGTGCGTTTCTGGTTGATGCACCTTTTTATCTGCTCCATCGGTGACTCAGGGCTTCAGACAGTGGAAGTCCACACTTTTAAGAGTGGAATATAGGGTCTCGCTGACCAGAGCAGAAATAACTAATGGAGAAACCTGGAGGCATCCTAGGACATCCTAGTACAAAGGTGACGTTACTGCCCGTGACTGCGGCTCCAGCTCTGAAAATGTGCTTCCGACTCTGAGGACGTGTATGCTGGCTCTGAACTGAGCTCACAGTATGCCTCACAGAACTCAATGCCAATCCCCAGTTCAGGGTCTGTGCCTGATGATACAGATGACAGGAGTGGGGCGCTTGGGCCCTCCCCAGATAGGCCATTTCACGCTGGTGCCTCACGAGTGGGTGGCTGGCTAGTGGAATAGAGTCTGAAAAGTCGAAGAGCTGTAGCTCTCCAGAATGACTCTGAGTTCCCAGCTTATTTCTGTGGGCAGACATTAACACTCAGACCTGAAGCCGTGGGACCGCCGGCGACAAAACTCATCTTCTTGACCTGCACTGGCCAGGTTCCCACAGCCCCGCAGCCTGTCCGCATGCAGACATGCTCCCCCGGCAACATCTGGCATGACCTGGGCATCAAAATGACAACCGTTGTTAGTGGGTTATAACCCACAGATAAGACAGAAAAACCCATGTCCCTACTGATATAAATAAATAGATGAGGAACTTGCCTGTATTTGAGAAAAGGAATATTGAAAGCACCACCCCACAAAATACCTGCTCATTACAAAATGTAAAAAGGTGAATTGAAAATGGAGGCACCTGAGAGACAACATCCTCATCAAAGGGACTAAGCAAAGCCACACGCTACCACTGAGGACGAGGACACTGCACGGACGCAGCACCGGTTCCGCAGTTCTCCTGCCAGAGGTGCAGGCCTGGATGTAATTGTGAAAGAACATCACACAATCCCAGATTGAGGGCCGTTCTACAAAATGACCAACCCACAATCTTTAAGAGCGCCGAGCTTATGAGCCCCAAGGAAAGACAGAGGAGCTGTGTCAGGTTGTACGAAAGAAAAGAGAAAAACTAAGAGCAATGAGCAGCTATGAAGTAGATATTTTTCCACAAAGAACATTTGTGATAGTTGGAGAAGCCTCTCTAGTTTTGCAAATTTCCTGATATTGATGGTTGTGCTATGGTTATGTAGGAAAATATGTTTGTTTGCACAAAAAAAAAAACCACACTCATGTATCCAAGAGTGATGAAGCATGGCATCAACAATTTATCTTCAAATATATATTTTTAAGTTATTTGCACTTGAAATTTTTCTGTTAGCTTGAAAGTGATCAAAATTAGCAGAATAATGCATATAAATAAAAATATGCTTATGCATTGCTTTGGCTGCACCTGGTGGAAACCTTGTCGCTCTTTTAATTGACCTAAGTCAGGTGTATAATAGGTACTTACTAAGAATTTACCAAATTAATAAGTGAGTTAGTGATCAAAGAAATATTAACTCATGTTGTATAAATTTTAAGTTTACAAAACAGCCTTTCAAATGTTTCTGACTCTGTGTCCTTTTAAAATCTTGCCAGCATTGTTAACTATTTACATAGGATTAAAATTAAATTTCCCCACTGTGTTCATGAAATTTCCTGGCATACCCCTATGTAAACAGTATAATTCAGTATAAATTCAGCTGCAGGCAACAAAAATCTAAGTCAACTGGTTAAACATATGACTTTTATTCTCTCTCATTACAAGAAATTTGAAGGCGAAGGGTTCCTGATCTGGTTCAGTCAGGGGCCCTTCGGCTTAATCGGGGGTCCAGAGTCTTTCCCTTTCCTCTGACCCTCTTCGGCATGATGGCCTATGCCCACAGCTTTGTTCTCTGACGGCCTCCCCGCTCCATGCATCTCCTCAGCCTACAGCCCATATGTGCTCACCAAAGAAAAGTTCTCTTCCCAGGACTCTTTAAAAGAGTGAAGAAGAAACCTTTTCTCAGAAGTGACCCCAGGGTTGTCTCCTCATGCATTAGAATTTCCATATGATTTTGCTTCAACCAGCATCGGAAAGCGGCACTACCACCATCAGTGGCTTAAAATGATCAAAACTGGCACTTAAGACTGGGGGTGGGTGTGCTGGGGGCTGGTGTTCTTTTCCCTGATTCCATGACCATACTGAAAATTAGATACTGTCTTAAAATTTTTGAGACCATTCTAGAAAAAAAATAAGGGAACGGCACCAAAGTATTTGAGTAGGTAATCAAAATCTTGCAACAATGTGAATGGAATGGCAATGGTAAATGAGGAAAAATTATATGCCAGAAAAGCAAACAAACCTGAGGTCTGGTAAGATCATAATGCCCCAAAAATCAACATAAAACAGTTACTGCATACTTGTGTTAATATATTATTGATGGAGCACTAACCTACATATAAACCATTTCGAATGTAATATAGACATTAAACCAAATGTACTTTCCAATATCATACAAAAAATTGAAGTGGTATCACAAACAAATCAAGTGGGTAATGAGGCCAAGCCTGTTTCAGTCAGAATATTGCAACTTTGCATGGAAACATAACTTAAGGTAGAATTCGTTATTTTTTTTCTTGGTTTCTTTGTGCACCAAATATTTAGGTTTGCTCAGTAAATATGGCTAAAGGAACATCAAAGATATTTTCAATAGGTTAGAATTGGAGAAAATAAATTGGACCCAACTGATTTTAACTACAGCCCTGTCAAATAGAACAGAATTTTAATGTTTCTTTTCTGCTACACATTAGTGAGGGATCTGATCAGTAAAAATATAAAATCCCACAGCTATTATATCAAAGCAATTAGAACCTCAACAATGGGTGAAAGTGGAATCAGATGCCTTTTCTGAAAGCTATGAAGTGGCTAAAGTATGTTTTTATAAATCTGGGGCATGGGTTTATAAATTTATCAAAAGAAATATTTATTCTTATAATGAAGTCTATCGAGTAAAATTTATTAGGACGTGATATAAAACAATCATATTACTTTCAAAGGAGCTCAACGCTGAACGTGAAGAGAGGAGGCCAGGGCCCAGGAGGGGGATGAGTCCACTCTGCGCGAGGTCATCCGCCAGGACCGCCCATGGACATGGGGGCTTTCGCCACTGTTCCACACTTCACATGCATCAGTTTGATGTGGTGTGTAAAGTACTTCAGTAATAAAGCTGCGGCGTCATTACATGGTCCACTAATAGATACACCCTTGGAACTTTCTAGATGTATCACAACATGGAAGAAAGGTCTTTTTTTTTAATTTCAAGTTTTGTGTGGATGAGTATGAAGAGCTGTGAGTGATGTGATGAAGTCTGTATCAAATCACGTTTTCCACTGATTCCTGTTAATTACAGAAACATGCTCCTAGGCTGAGAATGGCCAGCTTCAGTATATCCCGTGAATCACATTGACATGCATGGCAAAGGTGCTTCCTCCTGAGCATTGGGTGCTGCAGAGTCCTTCACAGACGTCTGCCACCCTCTCAAAGGTGCAGAGATCACCAGAAGAACGATGTCCGCCCGTGGACATGCGGAGGGAACTCCTGCTTCATTGGAAGTGACCCCTCTGCCTCCTTCCTGATTTCCAGAGGCTCATGACCTAAGCATACGTGGGCCACCCACCCACCCATAGGTTACACCATGTGGGCCCTCACAGGTGCTGGGCAGAGCTCCCCAGCTCAGGACGCTCAGGGATGTAGGTGCACTGAACCTGCCAAGTCATTAGCACCAAGGAACTCTCTGTTGAGAGTCAGGGCCAATGAAAACCAAGGCAACAAATTTCCTCACCAATCCTTGTTCAGATTCAGGTAAATTTTTATTCAAGTAACACTAAGCAGTTGTTCAGATGAACGTCCAGTGGTGCTAATGAACCCTGTGGGGGGATCTTTGAGAGCCAGGAGACTATTGTTGCTCCTCTGAAATTTGGCAATGGGCTGGGATGGGGCAGGGGCGGGTGCTTACTTTAACTTATTTAAAAAATATTTCACAGTAAAAGTGTGTATAAACTTATATACATGCACACACATACTTATAATGGAGGTATAATTTTTCATAAACTTGGAAACTTTTTAAATATTTTGAATTATATCTGAGTGAGCAAACTTTGGACCCTCCTTGCATCCCATGCAAGATTCAAAAATAGCATTTCCTCCTGAAACTATGGGAAGCATCTAAAATGTTATCATTTGGGTAAAGAAATAACATTCTCAACAAACGTTAGAATATGAAATTGTACATGATGTTCCATAACAAAGAGTTTTCAAATTAATCTCTGCAGAAAAAGATGTAATTTGCAGAAGAAGAATAAAAATATGTACATGAATCATTGATATCTTGTTACATAACCTGTTAACAAAACTTCTGCCTGTTTAAAAAAGAAATACTGTCTGTCTGTTTAAAAGAGAAATACAGCCATCAGTTAGTGGCTGATGGAATATAAATGTCCATGACTTTGGCATCATCTTTGAAAGTATTACCCAGACCCTCCATACCCCTTAATGGTGAGTGGTGATTCTTTATAACACAGACATTTCTAATTATATTAAGGGTTTTATCCTCTTCAGTTCCCTGCTCCTCACATAATTGTGCAGCTGTATCTACAGAGCAGGGTAATGGGACCAGGGGCAGAAACGAAGCCACTGAGCCCCTCGTCAGGCACTGTGAAAATCCTACACAAGTAACTAAATCCTACAAAATGTCTCCTGTCTTTAAAATGCATTCCTTGTTATTCCTATCTGATTTGTCAATATGTTTGAAGTCCTGTAAAGAAAATGCTTAGCCCTCAAGCCATCATCATTTGGGTTAACAGTTGTTGTACATGTATCTATCTGTAGAAAGCGAAACAGCACAGAGCTGCCCTGGAAGTTAACCACCGTCTTCCCCCTGAACACAGAGGTTCTGCATGGGTGCCTCAGAAAAATGCTTCTTTAGCCCGACATGCTAAGAAACACAGTGGTCCTATCTAATTCTGGCTGATTGTTTAAGGTTTGTCTCATGCCAAAAATCTATATTCATTCCATTCTGCTGCATTGCCTCCCAATTTTTACCTTGGTCTTTAGTAATAATGTAGTTACTTATTTTGACAGTACAACAACCTGCCTTGGGAAGACGCATAACTCTTCACTGAGAAAGTTTTCTGGGTACTGCGGAAGCTGTGAGACATCAGGTCTTAAAAGCACTTGGTTGTGAAACCTGTTGGTGAGCATCCATGCTTGCCATCGCATAAACAGAAAGCAGGAAGGTGGGAGAATCTGGCCATCAGTCACCACTGACCATCATTAGGAGATGCCATGTCTTCCCACCAGTCAGCAACTGCACCTGTCAAACCCCTGGACAATGTGAGAAATGAAAAGATGCAACTCGAAGGAATGAGTGTTTTGGACCTTGGTTGATGTTTCCATTCTCCTCATTAGAAGCCCACCAGTCGATGGGAAACCAGGAGAGTGGAAACACCGTCACCATCGCAGCAAGAGGGACAAAGGAACCCACAGCCCAGCAACCTCTTCGCTGTGCACAAGCGTCAAGTACTGAGTTTCCTGGATGGCAGGGTCTCTGAAGGGACTGCGGCCGCCATCTACTTAAGCAACAGGCTCCCCACACTTTACTGGAGTGAATTGTTTTTAATGCAAATCTGATCATGTGAAATCCTTCGTCACCTACAGGTTAATCTCCAAACCCCTCATCTGTACTGTTAGGTCGCCCACCTCTACAGCTTCAGCGCTGACGCCCTCCAGCTTTCCGCGCTGAGAGCCGCACCTCGAGGGCAGCCCATATGCATCCCCTGGGCTCCTGGCCTGCCTCGCCCTGGTCTTCCAACTGGCCACACCGGCCATCCTTCAGGAGCAGCTTCCGTGTGAGCTGAGCCTGCTTTCCTGCTCCAAACGGCCTGTTCCATGGAGGTCCTGGTGCTCGGCTTACTGGTCATTCAGAAAATATTTAGAAATGCATTGGAGTACTTAAATTTGGGGTATAAACTTTTCTACTCTATAATGCACAGTTCTAGTTTTCTTACAATGACTATAACTGCTACCCCAATGTAAAGCCCACCCCCAACATGGAGCAAGTATAATAATATGAACTTCTGATTTCAGTTTTAAGCCACCTGTCCCCAAGATAAATGAAAATTTCCCAAAGACTTATTTTGTGGTGTCCTTTCTCCATCCTGAGTCCTGACACAGGATTTCAGCCACTCCGGCATCTCCCCAGGTCCTCTCCCCACAGCCTATACTGACTTTCCCCAAAACTCAATGAAGAAATAAACAACTGCTCAAATTCCACAGTGAGGAACAGGGTGTCTGGCTGCAGCCCTTCCCTCGGAAGCATCGGCCCCATCACGCCTTTCCCTCCTCTAGAATTTCACACTGTTTTCTCCTCTTTGGAAAGGAGAAATTCCATCCTTTTGGGATTTTATGAGCAAACTTACACAGGACAACCCATCCAATTATTTCAGAACTCCAGAGGATTTTTAATCTGTCTGTGGAAGGTGGGTGTGAACGTGAGGACAATGTTGCTTTTTGAGGCATAGTTCATTTTTTCTTACTTTCTAGTTTCCTCTGTCTTTTCTTCCTTGCTGCACCCTCCTCTGTATGCCTTTAATCAGCAGCAGATCTCCTGCTCTCACAATTCTGGCTGCTGTGGCTGGTCTGCTTAGCTGGCAGCCATCTGCAAAATAAAAGAAAAGACACACAAGAAGGACCTGAAGGGCTCCCTCCTAAATACGCTCCATGGGCTCTGAGCCACCTTTGGCCACCCTGACAGTCACACACACACACTGTTAGGGTCCTTGTGATAAATGATGGGCCATGTTCTCAAAATACGTACTATTTTATAATACACAGTCAGGGTAGCTTACCAAATGAAGAGTACATGGTAGAAGTATAAAGCAATGACTCCAAACCGTATATAACTTTAAACTTAAATCAGTAACATATTTGCAAATAACAGAATGATTATCACAACAGAAGAAAGAGCTCAGGCCACGCTTCCTCCTTCAGTCCCAGGTCTCTGTTGCCTTGGGAAATATTTGGCTTCTCATACTGATCTAAAAATTATCTGTGTTGTGACACTAATAAGAATATGACAAATTATGAAACAATTAAAGTCACCCCGGCACATAACGCATTCAGGGGACTGGCCACTAGGAGGACGTGTCGGCCAAGAGTGCTCTGTAGGGGGGGCTTCTCAGACCTCAGTCATAAAATTCCCCTGGGGGGCTTGTTACACCATACACTCCTTCGCCTTTAGAGGCCGGATACACTGATTCACTAAAGGCTGGGGTGGGGACCCAGCCTGCATTCCACAATTCACTCGAGATCCTGAAGGAGGCGGCCGTTCAGGGGAGCCTGGAAAGACTGCCTCAGTGGGTGCGTCTGGCCAGTGCAAGGCGTGCAGGACAGAGGGGCAGCAGTGGCGAGCGGGTGAAGGTTCAACAAGGGCTCTCCGGAAACACCACTGTAGCACACGAGGTCGGTAGCATCTCCCTGCACAACCACCACTGACGATTCCCCAGTGCCACGGCACAGGGCTGAGTGTGCTGCCATGGGAGCCAGCGTCAGCCTGTGGGGACAAGCGCACCTGATGCTGGAGACACTTGGCTAGGGTGCTGACAGTCCCCAGAAACTCCTGACAGAGTCACGTGTTAAAGAAGTCGCCAATGACTGGGCACAGAGCAGTTGTTACATGTGTGAGCTGTGTATTGAAAACAAAAACACATCTTCATTTCTACCTCCCGCTGACCCTTTACACTCGTTTCTCCTCAGTGAGGGAATTCGTCCGCAGACCCCCAGTGTCCGATTCCCTGCTCCTTGGGCCACGGAGCTCTTAGGCCACTTGTCTCAGACATGCTCTCAATTTGGGGTCAGAAAAATTGTCTGAAACTTGAAAATAGGCAACAGAGATCAGCAGATGTCCTGTCAGCGTAGCTCTCTGGGAGGCACGGGTAAAGATACACACACCTGTGCTGCATACGTCTGACGTTACAGCGACATGTATGTGTGCACACATGAGTCACGTATGTTGTTTATCCCCACCTGCTCATCATCATGGTTCAGAAGAGCAGAACCTTGGTGGTATGCGCAGTGTAGACTCGACTGGATATGCTACCTCGTTTACCCCCGAGTCATAAAATTCAAGAAAGAAATTTAATAACCTGTATTTTGGGTTCTTTGGTATTCCTGACCTACGCCATTTCTCTGTTGGACCTTACTAGACTCTAGCGTTCCCCAGGCATTCACCACTGTTATCTCCGGCTTCTCCTGCTTTCTGTTTCTCTCCTGAGCAAATCCACTTTCTCTCACTTTGTTATTAGTATTATTAATTATTACTTCTAGTTTTTATCTATTTATTCATTAGGATGCCTGCATGTCTACTAGGCACTGTGCTGTAACTGAAGGTACAAAGACGAGTAGCAGTTCACACGTCAACAGTCAAGAGGGCATAGGAAGTGCCACTGGCTCGGGGCCAAGTGGAAACAGCATAGTGAGACCCCGACTGCTGTCTGCAGGGTACCCGGCCTGTGGTGTTCATTACAGCAGCCTGAGTGGACTACGACAGGGTCAGCCACACATTGATTGTGAGTCCACCCCACAGACACCCATATTTTTAGTGTGTGCATTTATTGTATCACAATCAAGCTAAAACATGCCAAGATTCTTCTAACGGAAGTATCGCATTCATAAAGAAGTTCAGCCTATTATCTGCTGAGGAACAGGGTTTAACAGACAGATGCCCCTCAGAAAGCGGAGTCTCCCGGGCTTTGCATGTCAGGATGGATGTTAAGGGAAAACAGGCCTTCAGGACTTCCTATGCTTTGAAATTCCTAAGGTACAATTTACAATGTCTTCGTTTTCTTCTTCCTTCTTAAATATGAATTTCGTCTGCTCTTGGCATTACATTTCAATGTGGCAGTTTGCTTTATAATCACTTCTAATCTCTCCCCTCGCTGTTATCACATGGGGGAATCCGTAACGTAGCACCAGTCTTGTGTAATACCCACATGTAGTACTAATGTCTCATTCACATTTGCCATATAGATTTTTACTGGTAAGCTACACAGAACTGACATGTAAATTTATAAATCATCAAATTCAAGATGACTACATTATCAAGAGGAGAAAGCCTTATGTCCCAGTAACAAACTGCACCAATATTTCAGCAGCTTAACACAGGACAGTTTTGTCTTATTTAGTGGATGTCCCTCAAAGATGCAGTCCATTCTCCAGGGCAGCCCTGTCCTGTCCATGCTCCAAGAGCCCCGGTGCCCTTCACCACAGCACAGTCCCGGGGCAGGTGCAGTGGAGGAGCCGGGAAGCCTGGCTCTCTGACTCCTTGGCTGGGAAGTGACCGTTGCTCCTCCTGCACAAACCACTCGCCAGAATGGTTCCGGAGTCTCTCCTAATGGGCAGGGACCAGGAAGACCTAGTCCTCCCAGGAGGCCAGGGAGAGCAGAGACCCCAAAGTGGGTGGGCACTCTGAGTGTCAGGGGCTCACAGTGTCCTTTTCTCTCAGGAAAATGCCTCCTATTATTGAAATTTTCCACCACTCCTTTTCCCTCTTTCTGAAATATAGGTGAAATTGGTTCTCTGCACCTCATCTTTCCTCCAATGTTACCTGATGTTTGTCCTTGTTCCTCTTTTCTCCTGTATTCTGGAAGATTCTCACTGCCTTATTCCAGATTGCTCTGAAAACTCTATCAACTATTCAAACTCTAAGAACTTGCTTTCCCTCTAATCTGTCCATTTTCCTAAGGCTCTTTTTTATATTTTTGCATAGATGTAATATCTTCCAAAATCTAGGAACATATACACTTGGCAAATCATGGCATGCCAGAAAATGGAAGGACTGTTACTTAAAGGAGTCCACTGAAGCTGCACCAGTAGATCAGGGTCGACATCAAAGAAACCCATCAAGCAATGCAAACCTGCTTCCTCATACCTGAACTCACCCTTCAGCCGACTCCAAGGCTACTTCCTCGCTTCCCATCCAGTCCCCCTGTGGTATGAGCCATGGACCCCATCCTGGTCCTCACACCCTTTTCTTCTGTGTCTCCACTCCATGTTTTTTGTCCATAATCTCAGAGTCTGCATCACAAAAACCCAAAGCAGAGTTTGAGAAGAAAAAAAAAAAACTTTTGAATAAAGGGAGAACACTGAATGCACAAAGTCAACACTTCGCATTCTTTACAGAGGAGGGAAAACGTTCAGTTCAATGATTCTTCTCCCTTTACGTATTAATCCTAATGCCTTTGTGACATATGAACTGGAGATTTCCTCTGCTTAGAAACTAACATCCCCTCCTCCTCCTCATGCAATGATACCACATAAGTGCATCTGGAGGCTCAGTGGCCAGTGACATCACAGGGTTGCCACATACCTGGGAGCTTAGGAACCACAGTTGTAACTAGGGAGCAGAACGCTCAACATCAGCGTTTCATGGTGTCTCCACCCTTGGCAGTGTCTTCAGGTTAGAGAAATGGGCTGGAGGGAAGAGAGTGTGAGAGCAAGCGGACACAGGGATCTATCGACTTCAAAAACACAGCAACCTCAGAGCCAGCTCAACCCTGTATTCTGAAACCCTACTGTGGGTGTGACCTGACCACTACAGTCCTGTTTATTCTGAAACCCTACTGTGGGTGTGACCTGACCACTACAGTCCTGTTTATTACCTGTTCTGCCAAGTTTAAGACAAACTGTTGGGGATGCTTTTTAACTTGGGCCCTAGAAATCCAAGTGGATGAGTTGAGAAGAATGTTAATTCTTTTATTTAAATACTTACTATTATTTATTTCTCTCTCTCTCTCTCTTATACTCTGGTCTCATTAATGTGATTCGACAAATTGTGATGCCAAATCCATTGTACTGACCTCGAAAAGTGCAAATAGCTTGAAGAAATGTCTTGAAATATTTTTGAAATACTGCGTTAGGACTTCCTCGGAAGACCCACAGTTCCAGCTCTATTCTCCAGGATAGTGTCTGTGCCGAGAGAGCTGAAATCTGTCTTCCAGCTGGTCTTTCAAACGATGTTGCAACACCACATCCTCTTGTCATACAAAGGGAATTCTAATTTGATGAAAAGATTCAGTGTCCATAAAAGCTGAGAATAAAACTCATTTATAATATGTCATCTCCTGAGGATTATTTTATATCTTTTATTTTCAAAATTCCTTCTTATAGATTACTCGGACAGCATGGCCCATCTGTGGTTTGTTCCCAGGTCTTCCACTCATGCTCACAAAGCACATTTGCCTGTGATCTGAACCTTGATTTTAGAATGGTCACTGTGTCCGTGTTTTCTGTAAAATTCTGAGATGGTAATGCAAGAGAGTGTCCTGAATTTAGCTCCAAAATCATGAACCAAATAATTCCACTGGAGCTGCAAATCACATGGCCCATTTAAGGTTAGTGTTTTGGAAAAAAAATGAACAACTTTTTGGCCATCAGCCTGTCGAGTTTGACAGTTGCGAGGTACAGCTGACCCCAGCTGTCAAGCAGAATAGGTCCATTTTTCAGTCTGGACTTTGTGGTTCCCACTTAGGATTTATTCTCACTCAGCTCTTAGCATGCTGGGACCTCATCAAAATTAAAAACATGTGTTCTTTGAAAGATACTCTTAAGAGAATGAAAAACAAGCCTCAGATTCTTGGAAAACATTTATAAATCACACGTCTTCAGCAAAGGACATGTATCCGTCATATACAGAGAATTCCCAAACTCAGTAAGAAAGCAAACATTGGTGAAAATAAGGGCAACATATTTGAACACACACTTCACAAAAGAAGACTGCAGAGAAGCATAAGGAAAGATGTTCAACGTCATTAGTCATTAGGAAGTCACAAACTACAAACTAAAAAATAGTATGATAGAACTCTACATCTGTCAGACAGGCTAAAACTAGGAGAGGAAGAGAAATGGACAATACAGAACTCTGTCAGGAACGCAGAGCAACCAGACGGCTCCAGAACACCCGTGCACCTGTCCAGGGGCACCACCACATTGCAGAACCATTTGGCACTTTCCTAAATAAACATGCATCTATGTGCAAACCAGTTGTTCCATTCTTGTGTGTTCATTTTGACCCAAGATAAGTGGAAATGTGTTTATCTAAAACTTGTGCCTCACTATGGTAGTAGCTTTTTTTATAATAGCCCAAAGCTGGAAACAACCAAATTACCCATGAACAGGTGAATAGGCAAACCAGTTGCAGTATATTCCCACAATGAATACTACTCAATAATAAAAAAGAATCAATTAATGACATGCAACAGCATGAATGAATCTCAGTTGTGCTGAATGAGGGAAGCCAGGCCCTTCTTCCCCCCCGAAAATGAGTACATCCTGTCCGACTCCCTCCTTGTTCATACAGACTAACCTTTAGAGCAGAAAGCATGTCAGTGGGCACCCGAGGATGGGGATGGGGCAAAGGAGAGTGGGGGGTGGCTCTGCTCCCTCTCTTGACTGTGGTGATAATTTCACTGCTTCATAAATATGTCAGAGTGTCAGGTTTCACACTGTGAGTATGGACACCTCATTCCATAGTTACCTCAATTAGGTCTTTTAAAAAAACAAATATCAATGTAAAAAAATTGAAAAAAGGCCCATATAATGAAAGACACAAAACACATAGAACATAACAGGTATATTTCATATGAAATGGTTGGGAATATATGAGCCCAATCATACCGGTCACTTCTACAGGTGAGTCTGAGGTCAATGGACATTGGCACTTTCAGACCTCACACCCAGCCCCTGCACGGGCTGCAGACCGAGGCCCCCCGTCTAGTCACCCTACGAGCCTGCCAGCCACAGCTCAAAACTAATCCCCACAGGCCAGGAATCATCGCTCCTCATTTTTAATATTCATACCTAACTTCAGTATGAAAACTTCTCCTCGTTAAAGAGAAAGCTAATAGTACGGACACAAACTGTCAAAGTCTTTGCGTATGCTGCTCCTGGGGGGCAGGTGCGCCTCCTGGCGGCGACGCTAGTCCTCCCCAGCTGGGCACAGCTCCCGCGACACCGTTGCTCCTCCTCAGCTGCCCCAGCCTCAAAGAGCCTTCCTTACTCAGGTATGTCCCGAATAATGCCATCCCTTGGAGTAAACTGTGGCATAAACATGAACACAGCAATTTCCTTCACTCTATGCTCAGAAACCACAGAAGCCCACCAGTTTTGTTAAACTAGCAGTTTAATTCGTGACAAGAGGTGGCAAGATGCTTTTTAAATCTACAAAAATACAATGAAATAAAAAGTAAAATACAATACCTACTGCCATAAAATTAGAACTTTTTAAAACCTGTTTTCAGCAAATTGATTTTGTGTAAAATCACCCTCCCATAAAAGGAAAAACAACTTCGTACTACCTCTAAAACCTTAATGTGAGCAGTTTAGGAGGCATTGGGAAGTCAGGAAGACAGCTACAGGTCAGTATTCATGTTTGGAAACGTGATGTCATCACCTCTCGCTGAGGGACGCCTCCAGCAAGGGCTGCCTTCTCTGCTCACAGCCTGTGAGAGAGGGATGAGGCATGAAAACACCTTTCAATTTTCAAGTAGACACCCGCGAGAGACTCCACCACATCCCACAGGAGGCCTGACCTCTCCCCGGGGCCTGTGGCCACATCTTCACCCTGAGCGCTTGCTCCTGGTGCTGTGCAGACTGACTCATTGCATAGCTGTCTGTGTACACCAGGCGCTGTGTCAGGCTCAGGCAGTAAAGAGGCATGAAGCATAAGGTCCTTGATCCTGTTCGCAACACACTCACTATAGTCAGAAAGATAAGTGTGCAAACAGATGATCGGAAAGCATGCATTTATCATGGGACAGAGATGGTGGGGACACTGTGGGCAGTGCCCCACCCCAGTCAGGTGAGGCAGAGAGGGGGAAATGATTCTGGACTGAGATGCAAATTGTAGCTGGGCAAAGAAGTGAGTGTGTGTATGTGAGAGTGTGTGCACATGCGTGTGTGCAGCTGTGTGGTGCCTGTGTGTGGTGTGCATGCACGTGTGTATGTGTATGTGTGCATGCAGGGTGTATGTGTGTGTAGGGAAGCGGGTGTGGGCAGAAAAGAGAGTGCCCCGCAGAGGGCCCCTGAGATGCAGGTCTTGGGGGGCTATTCCTGGAGTCTGGGACAAACAACTGACCAGTCCCCTCCTCCCTGCAGCTTCTGTTCCCCTTCATGCTCTTCGGCTGGGGAAACCTGTGGCCAGGCTCTGCCCCGGCTGCCGAGGAGAAAGATGCGGAGCTGCAGTGGAAGAACATGCTCACTCCCACAGGTGAGCCTCCGGCGGCCCCTCTCCTGGCTGCCTTGCACGAGCCCAGCTCTGGCCCCCCAGGACTTCCTGGCCACCCCCACCGGGAGACCTGCCATGCTGCCGCACCCCACCGGGTGACATACCGCCTCATCGGTGTGGCATGCAGGGCTTGCTGGAAGCCCAGGGTGTGTGCTGTCCTGTGTGTGCACAGCTGATAGCATGCTTTATTCTCGCTGAGGCAAAAATGAGGAGATGAGCCCTGGTGACACATGGTGTGCACTGTGTGGCTTCTTGGGCCACCAGACATGCTGATAAGGTTTCTAGAGAAATGCCTTTCTTGTGTGTGATGCCTTCAGGGACTAAGAGCTCAGCACGGTAAGGCTGTCCCACCCGGAGTCGCTTTCTTGTGGTTGGAAGAACACAGGAATTCCCTTCCACTGGAATGCCTCCAGAGCAGCCCTATTACCATGAAATGCAGCAGCGGGTAAGGAGCTTCAAGGTGTGTGACTGCGCAGTGAAGCAGCTCCCCCAGCACCCTGTCCTTGGCCTCAACCACCCTGTGACACAGTTAGGATCCCCAGCGTACAGATCAGAAAACCGAGGCTCAGGGGACTCCATTGCTGCCTCTGAAAAGGAAACACCTAACTTACAGCAAGTAATTAGGGGAGCAGGAATTTGAGGTGACATCCCTTGTCCCCCAAAGTCATGGAAATACTCTTATTTAAAAGGTATTAAGCGCCCTTGATCCCAGCCACCATCTATGCATAAGCCCTGCGGTTCTGAGAGCCCATCCATCTTTCAGGTTAGGAATTGGCTGCATGTTTATATACCTTTGGGCCAACCTGAAGCAGCACCATGAACATGCAAACTCATCTTTCTCTCCTGTAAAAGTGGTTCAGGGTTAAGCAGTCAACACTTCTATGACAATTCCATGGCCATCAAGGACCCCGGCTCCAAATCCCACTACTGCACCTGGTCTAAACTGCACCCCTCAGCCTCGTGGCCTGAGGTGCCCGAGCAGCTCTGGCTGTGACCCGATTCCGAGGAGCCGGGAGAAGAACAGGGAAGGCCTGTTCCCTCCCTTCGTATGCCCCATGTTTACATCTCCTGGTCAGAAGCAGGCAGGATGGTCACACCTGTGACAGGGAACATGGGCACGCTGCCACCCACATGACCCCCACATGGAGACGAGCCACACTCACTCTGCCCGCAGCCTTCCCGACTGGGCTTCTAGATCCGGACACCCGCTAGGGAGGAGGCGTGGAGAAGAGCTTCCCAAGCAGTTTTGATACGCCTCCCATCCACACCCACAAGCTGAGAAACTTTACTTTGACATAATAAAAACTCAAAATCCAGCTTCGTTTTGGGAAAGCTAGTCTGTGGAGCGCGCGGGTTAGCACCATGGTCGTAATCTTAACAAGAACCACTATGTTTTAGTTAGTGCGATCCTGATTCAAACAGCTCAAGCCAGGACGAGTCTTTTGGAAAAGTCTTAAGTGTCTGCCTGAGTTGAGTCATGTGTTTTCTTTCCCACCTGAACCTTAAATACGACCTTTAATGAGCCCATTTAATAAAGATATTAAATATCCCCTGTGATAAACTGACCCCTACCACCAGGTTTATCTCTACCAGTTAGAGTAACTTAAGAACATACTGTGATTCTAAACCGGTGACAAGCCATTTTTCAAAGTTATACAATTGAAATAAAGACATAGACAGAATTGCAAAAATGAGCCTTCTTCAGAGCATCTTACTTGTTTTGGAATTTGGACTGTCTGGGAATGTGTTTGTCATAATCTAAATTTGAGAGGTAGAGTAAAACAGTTAAAATTATTAGGTTCCTCCCCCAGTAATCAGTTCTTGGAGAGAATAGAGAGTATATATAGTGACTCTACTAGGAATAAAGTTATAATTTAATGTGGTCATGAAATAGGCAGTTTTGGAGATGGCACACTGAGCCATCACACCTCAAATGTTGCTTAGTCACTCTGAAGTCATTTGTTTTTCAATTTTTCTCTCTTAAAAGCAAACTACAATTCTTCATCAGAGTTAAGAATCAGAAAGTTATAATTGGACACATATTCTTTCCTGGGAACTGAAATATTGTGACTAGTAGTAATGTTCCAAAGAAAATACTAGCTCCATCTTTATATTACCCTGCCAAGCTTCACTTTTCCCCAACCCACTTTAAATGTATATTTTAGGGGATTCAATTTCCTTTTTTCTAGAAAAGCCAGGGCAAACACAAAGCAAAGTGACTTATAAAAAGGTCTGACAATAATTAGAACAAATTTGCCTCAGTATTGATTAAAAGATCTCACTTTGTATGTGAGCTTAGACATTTACGTAAGTCTCCCTTTTGGCTTTTTAACTCAAATGTTGAGTAATGCTCTTGGTTTGGGAAGTTAGAAATGATGTGCTCTTTGCTTGGAAATTGAACCCCCATCTTTATCTGCCGAGAAGACCTTTATCCATCCTTCTAAATCTCTTCCAGGAAAGCACCCCCCAAGCTCCCCCCATTTAAATTCATCACTTTCTTTGTCCTGCCACCACCACAGTCTTGCATCTTAATGGGGAATACAAGGCAACCTTCAAAGTATTAAGTATTCCTAATTTTTAGCTTTCAATTTCAAATTCCACCTTTAAATTACTGTATTTGTTGACCAGCAGCAACTTAAGTTTTCCTCCCTCCCTTCCATTTCTTTTCAGCATTTGAACAGCTGAAGGAAATAATAAATTAGAAACCAGACTCAGAATTCTGTATCTCAGCAAAAATGGATGGCTTTTTAAGCACCTAAAACTGGTAATGTGCAATAAACCACTCCATGTTAGTGGAAACGGGTGCCTAGACATCTCTGTGGCTCAGAAGTAAAAAATAAAGATCTTCTATGAGGAATGTTTAAATTCTAAGAAAACTATTGACAAGAGCTTAGAAAAAATATCAAGGAATAAAAGTGGAGTTTTTGTCCTCACTCATTTTATTTATGAGCACTTAAAAATTTCAGAATGACATAAGCTGCTCCAGAAAAGGCTGACAGTTTTCAGGCTATGGGTTGGGAGTTGACAGGCGCAGAAGCTGGGGGTCCTGGAAGGGCTTTTGCACCTCAAGGCGAAAAGGACCCACTGAACCTTCATTCTCCATTTACTGGCCACATGGTCACCTGATTAAATAGCGTATGCTGAGGAAATTTTTTTTTAATTGGGTCCAAATACTGCAGTAATGTTCAAATGGATAGGGGAGGGCTTACCTGGGACCCTAGAAGGCCCTCCCCAAGAGTGCTGTGGCTCAGTGGGCTGCACAAGGTCACCTCTGTGCTGACGGTATTTCCTCAAAGAGCTGCAGTGGGCTTTGATGTCTTAAGTTATGTTATGCCAACTTTGTTCCATTAAGTGAGGAGCAGAAACCACTTCGGTTCTAAAGGAACAGGGGTCCTTCTTTTGAAACTAGAAAATGTGTGTCCCCAGAATGGCCACAAGCCACCTTACTCTAAGCAAGGGACTGAGCCTGCAGGGTCCCTGCACCCCGAATGGCCAGGCTGTGCCCTGCAGCACGTGTCGGCCTGGTCCCAATTTCTCCCCATGTTAGGCTATCAACACCCCTCCCAGATAAAGTGGCAGGTATGTGATGGCTTAGGAAGGTAGCCTGACTAAGGAAAGAAACCCGCAGAGAAGAGTGCCCCCGGAGGCGCTGCCCAGCAAGACCTGGATGGAGAAACAGAGGAAGAGCAACACAGAGTTAACGGAGAGGTGTCTCACGTTGACGTTGATGTTTTGCCACAAATAATTTGTTGTTCAGAGCCACCAGTGGTAAAAACAGAGATGGTAACAATTTCTGATGCCTTACAAAGGACAGAAATCTCCACCAAGGAAGTCCCTATTGTCCAAACTGAGACCAAAACCATCACATATGAGTCTCCACAGATTGATGGCAGGGCTGGTGATGACTCGGGGACGTTACTGACCGCACAAACCATAACATCTGAGTCCGTGTCAACAACGACAACCACACACATCACCAAGACGGTAAAAGGTGGAATATCTGAAACAAGAATTGAAAAACGCATCGTGATCACAGGAGATGGAGATATTGATCATGACCAGGCGCTGGCCCAGGCCATCAGGGAAGCCAGGGAGCAGCACCCTGACATGTCGGTCACCAGAGTGGTGGTGCATAAAGAAACCGAGTTGGAGGAAGGAGAAGATTAAGAAATTCACTTTTTAAAACCACATTCAACATTGTGGACCTGAAGAATTTTGACCATCCCGAGTCTTCATGACACACCACTCCTCCAGCAAATTCATACCACGACTGGTAACAGTGACCAGAAGCCTGAAGGATGAAAGTGCCCACACCAGACCTCACCTTAGCAGCTCTGGTCTATGCCACTCCCTTGCATTTTAATATATTATTTTGTTTTATAACCACTTCAAAAAAAAAAATGTCTTAAGTTATGTTATGCCAACTTTGTTCCATTAAGTGAGGAGCAGAAACCACTTCGGTTCTAAAGGAACAGGGGTCCTTCTTTTGAAACTAGAAAATGTGTGTCCCCTGCAGAAATGACTCAGCAGGAATGGAATAACAGGACACACGGCAGAACAGAACAGACACAGAGGTGGAGGCGAGGAAAAAGAGACAAGGAGAGAAGGACTCGAGGTCAAGGGAGGCTCCTTGGAGAAGGTCTGTGTCTGATCCTTAGAAGTGTCATAGGCTAGAAATCAAGACTCCAAAACAAATGTTTTCAAAAGGATCCATCAGACAACAAACGATGCTGGAAGTGGCCAAATTATAGCAGCAGAGAGCAGGCTGGCTCTGTTGTACCAGAGAGAGATTTCCAGACCAGAAGAATCTCAAGTTCAATGAAACAAAGCAACATATACATGCAAGTCAAACAAAATAATTCTGAGGGCCAGGCCAGCTTTGGGTAGCAAGCTGAAACGCCCAGCCTATTAAATGGAAAAGACGACCTATATGCAGGGAGAAATGATCTGACCAGGACAGAAAGGCAGGGTGGGGATGGCACATTTGAGGGAAACTCACAGGACTAATGCCGACATAGGATACGGTCAATTTATGAAACTTGACAAGTGAGTACTGGAATTCAGAATGACATGGTAAGAAATACAGAGTCATCAGAGGTTTCAAAATAGAGGCTAGCACAGTAAATATGCTATTTTACAGGTCCTGCTTTGGCAGTAACATGCGTAATAAATAGAATTATTTCATGGAAGGACAGAGAAGAAATACTTTATCTAAAAGGTTGTGTTCGTTTTATTTATTTATTTTTCTTTTTTTTATGGCTATTTTCACACTGGCTCCAAAGAACCCACTCCAGGACCTCCTCTGCACTCTTCACACTGTTTGTGTTCGTTTTAAATGTTAAGATTTTTGTAGCATCTAAATATATTAATTCACTCAAATTCTTTACTCCAAACAGCTTTTATTGGTTGAATTTTCCTTGTAATAGGACAATAGAAATACAATTGTGATTTTTAAAAATGGAAGAATTAACAATGTGTAGTGATATAAAGATACAGTAAATATTCAGCATTTGTAACATTCCTAGGAATTTTGTTTGTACTATTTAGGTTTTAAAAGCTGTCTTATAAATTCATTTCCAAAAGGAAAACCGGATAAGTAATTTAAGATAATGTTTTAATTCATGGGAAGTGGTGTCAGCACTAAAGATTTGCCCTGGCATCAAACCTGGACCATTTATACTGGTGATTCCCTTTCTCCAACTACAAAGTCTAAGTTAATTCTGTCCACTGAGAGGAATGCTTTCCCTACTCTCTTTTCTTGTTCTAATTCCTTTAAAACATGGATTAAGTGTCACTGAGTTAAATTACCCAGCTCAAACTTCCTGAAGAGAGATTTCCTGTATTCATTGCAAAAGAAATTACAGATAAAGAAGTGTGGGGTCTAGAAAATTCCAGCAGGATAAGGAAGGGAAAACGTGGTGAGGTGGCAGGCTCACTCTGAAGCTGGGCTCCCAGGACGCATGAAGGCTGTCTTGCCCCGTGAGTGTGTGCAATTGCAGGCCATTTGGAGTCACATGTTCCTGTGCTGGGAAAGGCTTTTTCCGGAGATTTATGCAACAAGTGCTCACTGGAGCCGGCCCTCCCCTCCATGACATGAAGGACAGAGAAGGACAGGCCTCCCCTCCTGTCGACAGGACATAGTTACACCCTGAAAAGCCAAGACGGGCATCCTGAAACCACTCATTTATGGAACAAAATACCATCCTAAAGATTAGCAGTGAAACTGAAGTCATGTCATTCTGGTAGAAAGGCAGACATTTAAAAAACAAGATCAGAAGTGATCCAAGCATAAATCTCGTTGGTTTTATGGTATTAGTTCTGCATGTTCTTCTATCAATATTACCAATTGTATTGTAATTTGCATCATCTTACAAGTTGTGCCATGACCAAAAGGATGATAATACCAATTTTTTCTGACTTATCCTCAAACAAAGCTTTAAAATTAATTTCTAATGGATAATAATGTAGCTAGGAATATGAATAAATTTTTGAGTCAGATAGGTGAGGCTCCTTTTCTATTTGCCTGTAGCCTATGCCGAGGGTTATTTTCACTGAGCACATACTGATCAGGGCTTACAGTGGCTCCAGGAGCTGCAGAAGTAAGACACAAAGTTCCAGCCTTCTAGAAGTTTCTGTGCATGCAGGGGGACAGCCAAGTGTGATAGTGAGGGCACAAGGGTGTGCTTAACACTGAAAGGGGAAGACATGCCCACCTCAGGGATATACAGTCAGGATTCAGTCCAGAAAGGAGGACCATTCCAGGCAGAAAACAAGCTAAAGGAGTGATTTATGCATTTACATATCAATTGGAAAGTCTGAAGAAATGAAAGTCAATGAGCCACATCCCCTGACTTAAAGGTCTATTGATGCAACTGAGGTCGTGAAGGTCTGCATGACACCTGCTGCCCAGAGGCCCAGAAACGGCTGGTTTCCTGGTCCCTCTGCAGATCCTGGTCGGGCCTGTTGGGGGACCGACCACCGCCACTGGGAATGACTTCTGCCCCCTCCCTCCAGAGCCCAGGGCTGTGGGCCTCACAGCCAGGCCAAAGCATCAACTGCACCAGGACCCCAGGGCCACACAATTCGTCTTCTAGTTTTATAAGGTGCTGGACTTAGGAAGCCCTGCGGACTCCACAGAAGAGGACAGCATGTCACCAGACACTCGGCGCTCACGAGCATCCAGCATCACGGGGAACCTTGAGTGGTGCCCCTTCTGGGGCAGAACAGGGGTGTTGTATAAGGGGAAAAGGTACACACAGGTATGTGGGGCAGAAAGCAAAGCTGGTATGAATAGCTAACTATCCACCAAATCAACTGCTCTTCCTTCCTGAAGAAATAGTGTGAAGACAGAGCAGAGGTGAGCTTACAGCACTGGTGCTCTCCAAGGCATGGGAGGCCCTGGGGTGTGTGCCTCTTCTGTAGATTACCCCCCTCCCATAGACTCTGACCAAGGTGACCAAGCGTGGGTGCTACTTTCAGAGCAGCTGAGAGAGCAGGGTAAGCAAGAGAGAAATGAGAGATGGTTGCAGAAGAAGAGCAAATGCATTTTCAGAGAAAAACAAGTACATGTGCACATGTGTACATGTGTGTGTTCATGTGTGCATGAGTGTGCTTTTGTGCACATGAGTGTGCATGCATGTGCATGTATATGGATGTGCCTGTGCATATGTGTGTGCACAAGTGTACATGTGCGTGTGTGTGTGTGTGTCTTGCACAGTGTGGGTAAGAGGTAATGAACTGATCTAAAATTGCGGACTCTGTTACGTTCCTGACTTTGATTGTCTGACTAGCATTCCTTGGGGGCTGAGATTGCTAGTGCAGGGATCTGTTCTTCCTCTGAAGATATCATTGATGATGACATTTTAAGGAACCAATGGAGTCCTGTGCTCTGTGATATAGCCCAAAACTGAGTGCCTATCAATTCTTCCATCACCAGCAGCAGTGGTCACTGGTAAGCTGAGTGCCCCAGTTACAAAGGTTCCACCTGAAATTCAGAAGCCAAGAAGCATTCTTTACAAATCCCTTAGGAAACATACCTTTCTTAACTCTCAAAATGTAATTTTTCTTCTGGAGAAATTGAACTAGTTCTATGATTTCACTGCACACAAATGACACGTTTTCTTAAACTAGGTCTTTGCTACTATGGGACATGTGTGGAAACTTTACAAAGGATTGCTTTTCTACACAGATCCCTGGGTTCTACAAAAACCTAGCCAAAGAATAACTGACTTGACTTAATTTCAGTTAATCAATAATGTGAATGTAAGTCATTATGCTACATGTTATGTAGGGACAAAGAGGTGCAAGAGGAAACCCTGCTCATTGAAGCATCGAGGGCATTTACTGATGCAGGAACACAGATGCGGGACCCAGGCTGCAGTACATGATCAGTTTCTGACGAGTCATAGAAGAAGGTGAAGGAAAGGAAGGGCAGCTGTGGTCCAGCGTGGAGGAGGGGGCACTGTGATCCCTCTGACAGACGGGCAAGGGGGACCCAGCTGGCACATCTGGGTCAGACACCGAAGGCACTCAACTTAGTGAAACTCAGGAATCAAACTGGCCAAATCCATTTGCGTTCAGCTGTACCGGTGAGGGTACTCAGAGTTCAGATCAGGAATTCACATTGCTGTAAGACTGTTGAAGGCCTAGACAAGGAGTTGTAGCCTGGATTGTCTTCCCTACATTCATATGTTGAAGCCCTGCCCCCAGTACCTTAGAACGTGACTGCATTTGAACTCAGGGCCTTTGAAGAGGTGACTAAGATTAATGAAGTCCTATGTGTGAGCCAGAAACCAACAGGACTGGTGTCCCTAAGAGCAGAGGACACAGACGTGCATAGAGGGACGACCCTGTGAGAACACAGGGAGAAGATGGCTCCACAAGCCGAGGAGAGAGCCGCAGAACAAACTAGCTGCTGAACACATTGATCTCAGCCTCCAGGACTGAGAAAATAGATTTCAGTCACTAGTACTTTGTAACTGCAACCTGAGGAAGTGAACAGGGGGCCGAGTGTCAAGGCCCGTCCTGTAGACTAATGAAGTCTTCTTTCTTAGCAGCGGAATGGCATCACTGAAATGGGATTTTTGAAGCTCAGGTAGGTAGCAGGATACAGGAAAGATTCCGGAACTGGAAGCCTGAGAACAGGAGCAGCACGTAGGGCTTCTCTGAGGTACAAAGGCCACTGCAGTGGTGATGTGATCACCGCAGCCAGAGGGTCTGCTGGAGCCTTGCTCCCTGGCCTCGCTGCAGCAGGTGCCAGGCACGTGCCCCAGACAGACCACGGCCACCCTGGGGGCGCCAGCGACCTTCTGGAAGTACAGCTGGGGTAGGGCTCCAAAACCATCATCTTGTCTCTACTATTTCTAAAATTTACTTTTTGAATACTTTATTCTTAACTCTTGGTAATTAGATATGGAATAGAGGCAAATGTAGATACTTCCATTTCTAGATTTAAAAAAAACTCTTCCAAAAGAAAATATTCCACATTGTTATGATGAAGCATATATTTAGAATTTCATTCTTTTTGGCCTTGTGGACATTAGAGTCATAACTATAAAAGATGAATGAATGGCAACACCGTGGCCTTATTTCTTTAAAGCTCTATTGTGCATATAATCATCAGATCTAGACAAAACTGTAATAATTATCCTTAAAACATTAGCTTAACTTTTCAGTTTTATTGGGGAATTATACGGTAATTGTATGCTTTATAACACATAGCAAATTAAAAATATTAATAATGGCCAATTTATATTCAAAGAGTGGTTTAATGTCCTTTCAGGGATATATCTTTATCCTATCATGTAATCCTTTATTTTAAATTTAGTGATTGTTCCTATTTCTTTTCAGAGGAAAACAGCAATACCAAACCTATATTTCCCCTTCATAGCTTCCTATCCTGAGTTTGATGGCCACCATTGACCTTCAAAAATCTTCTATTGCATTGTATCCATAAGTTTGTTTTAATATCTTCACTCCCACTAATTACCTGGATCATTCTATACCATCCCTGCAGGGAAATATACTGCTGAAGCTTGGATTTTTAAATACTAATTTAAAAATTCATTAGTGTGTGAATTAATTTCCTCTCTTTGTATTTCCCTCTCCCTCTTGATAGCCATCAGACTTTCTGAAGCAATCTAGTTGTTCCCATACAGAGATCCAGAACTTGCTTTAATTACTCTGGTTGGGGTCCCATGCCTGTCAGCAGTGCCAGGAAATAAACCTGAAGACAAGGAAACCTGATGCAGGCAGAGCTCTCTGGGCCAAATGAACACTTCATGACTGTCCCTTCGATGGCACAAACATTTCAGCTCTGATTCTTCTACAGACAATCCCACTGGAGTATTGCCTGCTCGAAAGGACCCCTGCAGAGATGTTCCAGTGAAGAGCCATACATTAATCAGGTCAGCACAGGCAAAGGATAGTGGGCACTTGAAATAATTAGCAACATAATTCAAGTCCCCCAAAAAGATATTCAGGGACTAACATTGCAAGGATACTCTCTCCAGTTGTTGCTACTTTTAGATCAGGTTGCCTGGAGAATTCTCAGTGTAACAGGGAAGTGGGAAGAAGGTAAACCACACTGTAATCTCTGAAGGACACCAGTTCACAAAATAATTAGCTTTATATATTTAGCATCCACTTAACACCACTGGAGGATGTTTGCTGTTCACAGTGGGTCAGGGTCTTTTGCATTTCTCATTATTTCTCTTGGTCCCTTAGAAACTCTGCATCCATCAGAAGAGGGAAAAGGAATGGAAAGTTGGAGTTTTGCATGGTTTCTTTAATTTGCAAGAAACCATTTATCAAACAGCTATCTGAACATTAAAGAGAAGTGCTTTAAAATGAGTAGAATTTAGATTATTGTCAGTTTTTGTTATTAAAAAGCTGAGCATGTCAACAAATCTCCCTAAAAGTTGGTTATTAAATATGCTTTGAACCAACAAGGTGCATTCTTGGGCCATAACACTAATCACATTTACACCATTTTGCTTTTTTCTAAATAACCACTAAACTGGCGAAAACATCTAAGGCACATTTACATCTTCAGAGACTTGCATTGATGTCCATCATATTGCAGGTTCTGGGTAAACATTTACAGAATGAATGCTGGTACAAAAGCATATCAGCTTACTTAGATCTTGCCAATGTGCTCTTCCAGAGAAATCATTCTGTTTCTGAAATTCCAAGAAAAAGATTCAGAATGAGCAGAATGAGCTCTCCCCATTAAAAAAAACATATTTGTGTATGTTAAATACATGCTTAAAATGTATATACTGAATTGCATTTAAAAACATGCTCCTTTTTTTCTTTTTTTTTTTTTGGTATCATTCATCCGCAATTACATGTGCAACATCATGGTTACTAGACTCCCACATCATCAGGTCCCCCCCACCCACCCCATTACAGTCGCTGTCCATCAGCGTAGTGAGATGCTATAGAATCACTACTTGTCTTCTCTGAGTTGTACAGCACTCCCCGTGCCACCCCTACATTATGTCTGCTAATCTTAATGCCCCTTTTTCCCTCTTATCCCTCCCTTCCCACCCATCCTCCTCAGTCCCTTTCCCTTTGGTAACTATTAGTCCATTCTTGGGTTCTGTGAGTCTGCTGCTGTTTTGTTCCTTCAGTTTTTTTCTTTGTTCCTATACTCCACAGATGAGTGAAATCATTTGATACTTGTCTTTCTCTGCCTGGCTTATTTCACTGAGCATAACACCCTCTGGCTACATCCATGTTGTTGCAAATGGGAGGATTTGTTTTATTCTTATGGCTGAATAATATTCCATTGTGATTTGTACCACACCTTCTTTATCCATTCATCTACTAATGGACACTAGGGTTGCTTCCATTTCTTGGCTATTGTAAATAGTGCTGCGATAAACATAAGGGTGCATATATCTTTTTCAAACTGGGCTGTTGCATTCTTAGGGTAAATTCCTAGCAGTGGAATTCCTGGGTCAAATGGTATTTCTATTTTGAGTTTTTGGAGGAAACTCCATACTGCTTTCCACAATGGTTGAACTAATTTGCATTCCCACCAGCAGTGTAGGAGGGTTGCCCTTTCTCCACATCCTCGCCAACTGTTGTTGTTGTTTGTGTTTTGGATGGTGACCATCCTCACTGGTGTGAGGCGATATCTTATTGTGGTTTTAATATGCATTCCTCTGATGATTAGCGATGTGGAGCATCTTTCATGTGCCTGTTGGTCATCTAAATTTTTTCTTTGGAGAAGTGTCTATTCATATCCTCTGCCCATTTTCTAATTGGATTATTTGCTTTTTGTTTGTTGAGGTGCGTGAGCTCTTTTTGTATTTTGGATGTTAACCCCTTATCGCATATGTCATTTATGAATATATTCTCCCATACTGTAGGATGTCTTTTTGTTCTACTGATGGTGTCCTTTGCTGTACAGAAGCTTTTCAGGCTTGATATAGTCCCACTTGTTCATTTTTGCTTTTGTTTCCCTTGCCCGGGGAAATATGCTCATGAAGAAGTCTTTCATGTTTACGTCCAAGAGATTTTTGCCTATTTTTTTTCTAAGAGTTTTATGGTTTCATGACTTACATTAAGGTCTTTGATCCATTTAGAATTTACTTTTGTGTATGGGGTTAGACAATGATTCAGTTTCATTCTCTTACATGTAGCTGTCCAGTTTTGCCAATACAATCTGTTGAAGTGGCTGTCATTTCCCCACTGTATATCCATGGCTCCTTTATCATATATTAATTGACTGTATATGTTTGGGTTAATATCTGGACTCTCTATTCTGTTCCACTGGTCTGTGGGTCTGTTCTGGTGCCAGTACCAAATTGTCTTAACTACTGTGGCTTTGTAGTATAGCTTGAAGTTGGGAAGCGAGATCCCACCTGCTTCATTCTTCCTTCTCAGGATAGTTTGGCTATTCGGGGTCTTTTGTGGTTCCATATAAATTTTAGAACTATTTGTTCCAGTTTGTTGAAGAATGCTGTTGGTAGTTTGATAGGGATTGCATTGAATCTGTAGATTGCTTTAGGTAGTATAGCCATTTTGACAATATTTATTCTTCCTAGCCAAGAGCATGGGATGAATTTCCATTTGTTAGTGTCCTGTTTAATTTCTCTCAGGAGTGTTTTGTAGTTTTCAGGGTATAGTCTTTCACTTCCTTCGTTAGGTTTATTCCTAGGTATTTTATTCTTTTTGATGCAATTGTGAATGGAATTGTTTTCCTGATTTCTCTTTCTGTTAGTTCATCATTAGTGTATAGGAAAGCAACAGATTTCTGTGTACTAATTTTGTATCCTGCAACTTTGCTGAATTCAGATATTAGTTCTAGTAGTTTTGGAGTGGAGTCTTTAGGGTTTTTTATGTACAGTATCATATCATCTGCAAATAGTGACAGTTTGACTTCTTCTTTACCAATCTGGATGCCTTGTATTTCTCTGTTTCCTCTTATTGCCGTGGCTGGGACCTCCAGTACTATGATGAATAACAGTGGGGAGACTGGGTATCCCTGTCTTGTTCCCGATCTTGGGGAAAGCTTTCAGCTTCTCACTGTTAAGTATGATGTTGGCTGTGCGTTTGTCATATATGGCCTTTATTATGTTGAGGTACTTGCCCTCTAAACCCATTTTGTTAAGGTTTTTCATCATGAATGGATGTTGACTTTTGTCAAATGCTTTTTCAACATCTATGGAGATGATCATGTGGTTTTTGTTCTTCTTTTTGTTCATGTGGTGGATGATGTTGATGGATTTTCAAATGTTGTACCACTTGCATTCTGGAGATGAATCCCACTTGATCATGGTGTATGATCCTCTTGATGTATTTTTGAATTCAGTTTGCTAATATTTTGTTGAATATTTTTGAATATATGTTCATCAGGGATATTGGTCTGTAATTTTTTTTTTAGTAGGGTCTTTGCCTGGTTTTGGTATTAGAGTAACACTGGCTTCATAGAATGAGTTTGGAAGTATTCCCTCCTGTCCTATTTTTTGGAAAACTTTAATGAGAATTAGAATTATATCTTCTCTATATGTCTGATAAAATTCAGTGGTGAATCCATCTGGCCTGGGGGTTTTGTTCTTGGGTAGTTTTTTTAATACCAATTCAATTTCGTGACTTGTAATTGGTCTGTTTAGATTTTCTGTTTCCTCCTTGGTCAGTCTTGGAAGGCTGCATTTTTCTAAGAACTTGTTCATTACTTCTAGATTTTCCAACTTGTTAGCATATAGATTTTCATAGTATTCTCTAATAATTCTTTGCATTTCTGTGGGATCTGTGGTGATTTTTCCTTTCTCATTTCTGATTCTGTTTGTGTGTGTAGATTCTCTTTTTCTCTTAATAAGTCTAGCTAGGGGTTTATCTATTTTGTTTATTTTTTCAAAGAACCAGCTCTTGGTTTCATTGATTTTTTCTATTGTTTTTTTCCTCTCAATTTTATTTCTTCTCTGATCTTTATTATGTCCCTCCTTCTGCTGACTTTGGGCCTCATTTATTCTTCTTTTTCCAGTTTCAATAATTGTGGTTTTAGACTATTCATTTGGGATTGTTCTTCCTTCTTTAAATAGACCTGTATAGCAATATACTTTCCTCTTAGAACTGCCTTTGCTGCATCCTACAGAGGTTGGGGCATTGTGCTGTTGTTGCCATTTGTCTCCATATATTGCTTGATCTCTGTTTTAATTTGGTCGTTGATCCATTGATTATTTAGGAGCATGGTGTTAAGCCTCCATGTGTTTGTGAAACTTTTTGTTTTCTTTGTACAATTTATTTTTATTTGTATACCTTTGTGATCTGAGAAGTTGTTTGGTAGAATTTCAATGTTTTTGTATTTACTGAGGTTCTTTTTGTGGCCTAGTATGTGATCTATTCTGGAAAATGTTCCATGTGCATTTGAGAAGAATGTGTATCCTCCTGCTTTTGGGTGTAGAGTTCTGTAGATGTCTGTTAGGTCCATCTGTTCTAGTGTGTTGTTCAGTGCCTCTGTGTCCTTCCTTATTTTCTGTCTGGCTGATCTGTCCTTTGGAGTGAGTGGTGTGTTGAAGTCTCCTACAATGAATGCATTGCATTCTATTTCCTCCTTTAATTCTGTTAGTATTTGTTTCACATATGTCAGTGCTCCTGTGTTGGGTGCATATATATTTATAATGGTTATATCTTCTTTTTGGACTGACCCCTTTATCATTATGTAATGTCCTTCTTCATCTCTTGCTACTTTCTTTGTTTTGAAGTCTATTTTGTCTGATACAAGTACTGCAACACCTGCTTTTTTCTCTCTGTTGTTTGCATGAAATATCTTTTTCCATCCCTTCACTTTTATTCTGTGTATATCTTTGGAGTTGAGGTGAGTCTCTTGTAAGAAGCATATAGATGGGTCTTGCTTTTTTATCCATTCTGTTACACTGTGTCTTTTGATTGGTGCATTCAGTCCATTTACATTTAGGGTGATTACCAATAGATATGGACTTATTGCCATTGTAGGCTTTGGATTCATGGTTACCAAAGGTTCAAGGGTAGCTTCTTTACTATCTAACAGTCTAACCTAACTCTCTTATTAAGCTATTATAAACACAGTCTGATGATTCTTATTTCTCTCCCTTCCTATTCTTTCTCCTCCGTTCTTTATATGTTAGATGTTTTATTCTGTACTCTTTTGTGTTTCCTTTCACTGTTTTTGTGGATAGTTGATTTTATTTTTTGCCTTTAGTTAGTATTTGGATGGTCTGCTTTCTTTGCTATGATTTTATTCTCTGGTGATATCTATTTAGCCTTAAGAGTGCTTCCATCTAGAGCAGTTCCTTTAAAATATCCTGTAGAGGTGGTTTGTGGGAGGCAAATTCTCTCAACTTTTGTTTGGGAATTGTTTAATCCCTTCCTCAAATTTAAATGATAATCATGCTGGATACAGTATTCTTGGTTCAAGGCCCTTCTGTTTCATTGCATTAAATATATCACACCATTCTCTTCTGGCCTGTAAGTTTCTGTTGAGAAGTGTAATGATAGTCTCATGGGTTTTCCTTTGTAGGTGATCTTTTTTCTCTCTCTGGCTGCCTTTAATACTCTGTCCTTATCTTTGATCTTTGCCATTTTAATTATTATAGGTCTTGGTGTTGTCCTCCTTGGGTCCCTTGTGTTGGGAGATCTGTGGGCTTCCATGGTCTGAGAGAGTATTTCATTTCCCAGCCTGGGAAAATTTTCAGCAATCACCTACTCAGAGACATTTTCTACCCCTTTTTCTCTCTTTTCTTCTTCTGGTACCCCTATAATGCGAATATTGTTCCATTTGGATTGGTCACACAGTTCTCTTAATATTCTTTCATTTCTAGAGATCCTTTTATCTCTCTCTGCCTCAGCTTCTCTGTACTCCTGTTCTCTGATTTCTATTCCATTAACAGTCTCTTGCACCTTGTCCAGTCTGCTCTTAAGCCCATCTATCGATTGTTTCATTTCGGTTATCTTCCTTCGGACTTCATCCCTTAGCTCTTGCATATTTCTCTGTAGGTCCATCAGCATGGGTGTGACTTTTATTTTGAATTCTTTTTAAGGAAGATTGGTTAAATCTATCCCACCAGGCCCTCTCTCTGGGGTTGTCTGATTTTTGACTGGACCAGATTCTTCTGTCTTTTCATGGCAATAGAAGTGGTCGCAGGCAGGTGGCAGGTGTGCCAGCTGGGAGAACAAAATCTCTTCCTGCTTGTTGTTTGCCTTACCTTTCTCTATAGCCTGTGTCGGTGACCTGCACCCCAGGAGGCCGTCTCTGAGATAATCCCCTGAGCTGCCATGGGCGGGGCCATCCTCAGACTAGCCTATGGCACTAAAGGGGGGTTGCAGTCATGCCAGATGCGTTTTACTGCAAGGACGGGCCCCTTTGCACCTTCTGGACCTTGCTCTGGCTTCCACTGCCTGTGCTGGTTACCCGCACACTGGGAAGCAGTCTCTGGGATAATCCCCTGAGCTGCCATGGGTGGGCCACCCTCAGGATAGCCTAGAGCACTGTGGGGGGTTGGGGGATGGCAGCCACACTGGGTGCTTTCTATTGCAAGGACGGGCCACTTCGCGCCTTCCGGACCTTGCTCCAGCTTCCAGCTGCCTGTCCCGGTTAGGGCGCACTGGGAGGAGACTCTGTGCGGTTGCTGAGGGCGGGGCGGCTCTCTGGCTGCTCAGCTGTGGCCCGTCAGCCAGTCCGATTGCAGCACTGGCCGGGGGGAAAAAATGGCAGGCTGCTTATCGCCATGAGGGGCTTCTGGGCTACTTTATCTGGCAAGGGGTTAGGGGCCCAAAGTTCCTCAAGATTCCCAGCCTGCTGGGCTGAGTGTGGTGGGACAATTTTGTTCAGCTGTTGGGCTCTTGTCCCTTTAAGACTTTTTAAAAAGTGCCCGCTTTTCTTTTGTCCCAGGGGAGTGGGCTGTGGGGACCCACTCACAGTCTCCTTCTCTGATTTTACTTTTCCATTTCTCTCATTTCCAGTACACCACGCGATGTGTGTCTGTGCTCCCAGTGTGGATTAGTAAGGCTGGTTATTTAGCGGGCCTGTGCTTCCACTTCCTCCCAGCTCTGAATCCTCTCTTCCCACCGGTGCGCTGGGGTCGGGGAGTGCTCGGGTCCCGCTGGGTCATGGCTTTGTATCTTACCCCCTTCATGAGATGCTGAGTTCTCACAGATGTAAATGTAGGCTGGCTGTTGTACTGTGTCTTCTGGTCTCTCTTTTAGGAATAGTTGTATTTGTTGTATTTTCAAAAATATATATGGTTTTGGGAGGAGATTTTCGCCGCCCTGCTTATGCCGCCATCTTGAGCCAGATCTGCCAAAACACGCTCCTTTTTAATTTTATTTTTCTTCAAGGATTAATTCATTCATTCATTCACCAGAAAGTATTTACTGAGAGGTTACTATGTACCAGACACCAGGGGCATGACACTGAACCATATAGATGAATCTCCACCCTCCCCGAATTCATATTGCTGATGATAAGCAAGTGAACCATCTCCTCCTGTGGGTCAGTGACGAGGGCTTGGAGGAATGGTGACACTGAAGGCGGATCCAAGGCTATAGGGTGTGACAGGGTACAGGGTGGTGGGCCACAGGGTGTGATGTCTTAGACATTCAGCAGGATCGCTCTGAGGAGAGGACAGCTCAGGGGACCTGCACAAAGCATGTGAGCATGTTATGCCAAATCCCTGAGGCAGAGTCGTGTTTGATGTGCTCAAATAACACTATGAAGGCCACTGGGCTGGAACAGAGACAGAAGAAGGTCAAAGTGGCTTGTAGTTCAGCTGGGGATGACCCACAAGTTGTGCCCTTCACCAGGAGCAGTGTGAATCAAATTACTAATAAGATGGGGAGCTTGGGGAGCTTGGAATGGAGGAGGGGCATCATGTGAGTTATGTGCTAACAAGAACTCTCTGGAAGCCCTGAGAGATGAGACTAGAGAGAAGTCAGGACAGGAGGTGGCCGAGGAGTGATGGGAGAGGTGGTCACAACCTGGCTGTCTTCTGAGTGATAGGAAGCTCCCGGTTAGGACGTGTTCAAGTGCAAATCACACATGCATACACCTCCCAAATAGCTGCTCCAGGGAGAGCAGTTTATGTACCTCACATATCTAGACCTTCCGAGTTAGTGCAGCAACTTTAAGAGTTCCATCGGGGACCTAGTACTTCTCTCCATTCTGACATGTGCTGTGGTTGGCTTTCTTAAGCCTTGATGCCTCATGTGGGCGAAATGGTTGCTGTTGTCCCAGCATTGAAACCTTACAAAAGTGTCTCTAAAGCAAGAAGGAAGAGAAAACTCTTTACCTTTTGATTTGGACTTTAGGGAAGTAATTCCTTTCCAGAATCCACCGTGACACACCTTCCCCTGTGTCCCAGTGACTAGAACTGAATTAAGTTCCCCACCCACCGGCCAGTCACTAGAGCAATTGATCAGTTTTAATAAGCTTGGCTTCCATGCTGATTATTTTTCTCCTAGTACAAGGGGAGGCCCAAGTGCCTGAAGTTACTTCTTCTGCACAAAACTAGGGTTCTCTTAAGAGGAAGACAAGGAAAGTGCTACTGGCAGGCAGGACATCATGTCTGCTACAGAAGTCATTGAAGGTTTTCTAAACAAAAAAGAAGAATTTACCGACATTATTTCTTAACATACAAAGTAGGAGGATGAGGACTCTCACAAAACAAATCCTGATAATCATAACAAAAGCGAGTTTCCAGTTAGTGAGCACCCGCTAGGCAACATACGTTTTATATGTCACCTAGTTTGTTTCTCACACCTCCCTGGTGAGCTGATACTATTTATCTGATTTCAGAGATGAGGAAGGATGACAGGGGGTAGGGACACAGAGAAGACATGACTTGGCAGAGAGATGAATAAACAAACATGAAGTTAAGCTTCCCCAGCGGTGGAAGCTCCTGTAAAATTCTGGAGGTTTTCATTTTCTGGATCTCTGTAAGAACCAACATATCAATGAGCCTGCAGGAAAAAATAGTGATTTGAAATTACAATTGATTTAGAAAAAAATAATTAATTGCAACAATGTAGTCCTACATATATCATGTGTGTATATGAGACACAGAGAAAGAGAGAAGGTTTTCCCCCAAACAGGAATAACAACAAACACACAGAAAGCTACGACTGGTAGGGAGACACTGAGTTGGAGCCTGGAATAAGATCTCTCCGTATTATGGAAAGAGGCATGTCACTGGGTATGAAAAAAGAGAGAAGAAGCCCCCAGGTTCAGCATGAGGGGCAGAGTGTGGGGGTGGTGTGACATTCTGTCTCCACACAGCAGACGGAAGGAAGACTCTGACTGTCAGACAGTACGACTCTCCCAGAGATCCCTTCTGTGAGCGAATCAAGTCCTACGATCAAGTCATTCCCAGCGTCCAGGAGAACGGGGCAATAAATCCATGAAACAAGCTAAAGAAAGCCAGATTCTACCGGAGCACAGAATAGTCCCTAGTTCTTGCCACTTAAGGACACTCTCTAGGGCTAGAAGCTGAGAATTTGGATAAAACCTTTATATACACTCTTATTTCTTGCAAAGACCTATGCTTAAATCAAGTGAGAGTGAAATGTTTACATTCCCATGGAATCATGCAGGTTCAGCCATTTACAACAGATTATTTTATTGTATTTCCCACATGTTATTAGTACATACAAAAACCTGGACTGTTTTTACTTTACGTCACCATCACAGTGTCAATGTTTTCATTACAAAAGCAAACATATGCAAAAACATACAAGCACTAAAGCATTCTTTATAATAGTGAAAATTTAGAAAAAGCCTAAGTGTCTATTAATGGGAAATTCACTGAAATATAAATTGTCACCACAGTGCTATTATTAAAGTCAATAATGAAATCCTATACTTGTTGAAATGAAAAAAACTTCCCTGATATTCTTAGGTAAGAAAGCAGATTATAAAAACAGCATGTGGAGCCTGAATCTGAATTATGAAAAAATAATGTGCATGTAATCTAAATGTGTATGAAAACATAGAACCCTTCCTGGAAAGAGGCTCACTAAAATGGTTAATTGTGGTTTTTCCCATGAATATTAGGTGATTCCCTTTTCATTTTCTGTTTCTAATTTATTGAGTTCTTTACAATGAGTATGCCCTTCTTTTAAAAAAGTAACAAGGTATTTATAATAAGTAAGTGAGCCAAAATATGTGAGGATTAACCATATAAGAATAGTAGAATAAAGAGAGCAGCTTCTTTCACAGAGTTCTGGCACGGTAAGCCTTATTTCCCTCTGCACAGGAACCATGGCACATTGTCAGTAAAAGGAGGCAGGTGATCTGTGCCGGAATGACCACCAGATTGGTAATACACCCCCTGCCTTTGATAGGAACCATGCATGTGTCCGAGTAAAGGCTCCAAGTAATTGATAGCTTCCATTCTGAGGATCAAGAGTTCAGGTATGCCGTGGAGATTTTTCCTTGAAGCCATTTAAACAGTGGATTCCACTGTGTTTGTTTTTCAGCTCTCAGTCGGACTCCGAATGTGCTTTCCCACTCTCGTTGTGAGGGAGGGATGCTTTTCTCCCCAGTCTTGCAGGATGAAGTTTCTACTTAAATGCTTAAACAAAAGGAAAGTTTAAAAAACAGGACACAAAACCAGCCATTCAGCAGCAAGTGTCATTTATACCCACAGGTTTACAGATTATCAAGGAAACAGGCCAAAATATCAACCCAGATGGTTCAGTCATTACTGCTGGTCAAGGATGAGAAGTTATCTGAAAGATTTTAGAATGGGAAAGCTCTGAGACAAAAGGAAGAGACAACTGAGGGAAATGAAACCTACTAACAAGGGATGGTGACAGTTTTCTCCACAGTGTGATTACCCTGACTTCTTTTTATATTAAAAAATAATATCCATTTGTGGCTTCCAGTCCAGCACTAAGGAGCCTAGCAGTAGCCACTCTGTCCCGACAAGCAAAAATCTGGACATCCTGAAAAGTCGACATCCCTCCTTAGATCTGTCAGAGACCTGAGGTCACAGGCAAATCATTGCCCCCAAAATTAGGGAGACAGCATGGACCCAGAGAACCACAGCTTACCTAAGAAGAAAGCCCCAAGCAGAAATCTCCATGAGAACCAGGTGCCAGGCAGGAATCCAGCTGTGACTGAGAAATATCGGGAAGCCGGTGTGGAAACTCTTGACAGTTAAGAACTCCAGGAAGACCCAGTCATGGGGGATTACCTCTCAGAGCTCTAACCAGGTCTTGATAGTGAATGTTAGAGAGAATTCCCTCTGAGAGCACCAGAGAATGAATAAGTAAAGGTACAGTAAAAACTTTTATTTTTCCTATTCCCAACTGATCTAACAAATAATGGCTTATCAAAATAATAATGGCAACAATGTATTCATTATGAGTGCTTATGTATGAGTGAAATAAATGGCAACAATGACAGAGGGACAGGAAGGAGGAATTATTTTGTTATTGTAAAGCACATAACACTACCCATGTTGTAGTACAGTGTTATTTGAAAGTGGACTTGGATTAGTTGTATATGTATATTACAAATTTTAGGACGACCACCAAAAAAGGAAAAAAGCAATATAACTGATATGCTATGAAAAGAGAGAAAGTGGAATCATATACAATGGTCAGTTAAAACCACAAAAGGAAGAAAAAGAGTAGAAGATGAAAATAGGAACAAAGAACAAGGAAAATAAATAGAAAACAGTAACAAATATAGTGGTATCAATCCAACTATATCAATAATCACTTTAAGCATCAATGCTTTAAATGTGCTAATTAAAAGACAGAGTAGATCAAAATATAAAGACCCAACTGTTTGTTATCTACAAGAAACCCACTGTAAATACAAAGACATATAGATTAAAAGAAAATGGATGGAGACAGATACCATGCTAACACTAATTTAAAAAATCAGTAATAGCTATATTTACTTCAGATGGAGCAGACTTCAAAAAAAATGGATAGTTACTGGGGATAAAGAAGGGCATTGCACAATGATAAGAGAGTCAATTCTTCATGAAGACGTACCAAACC
This sequence comes from Smutsia gigantea, assembly GCA_032199065.1. Taxonomy (NCBI): domain Eukaryota; kingdom Metazoa; phylum Chordata; class Mammalia; order Pholidota; family Manidae; genus Smutsia; species Smutsia gigantea. The sequence goes on from JAVSCE010015777.1 coordinate 122,800, forward strand.
TTAATGTGTATAAACCAAACAACAGTGCGTCAAACTGAGGCAAAAACTGATGGAACCACAAAGAGAAATAGATCAGTTCATCACTGTTGGAGACTCAACACCCCTCTATCAGAAACGGAGAGAAAAAATAATTGGCACGCTGGACTGTATAAAAACTAACAACTTCTGCTCTGGGAAAAACAATGTCAAGAACATGAAAAGACAAGCCACCAAACTAGGAGAAAATATTTGCAAAGGAAACCCCTGAAAAGGGACTATTACCCAAAACATACAAAGAACTCTTAAAACTCAACAATAAGAACATGAACTTCTGATAAATAAAAAGCAAAAGATCTGAACAGATGCCTCACATATATGGCAAATATACATATGAAAAGATGCTCCACATTATGACATCATAGAAATGTAAATTGAAACAATGAGACCCACACACACATGCATATTAGAACGGTCCAAGTACAGAATGCTGACAATACCAAATGCTGGTGAGGATGTGGAGCAACAGGAACTCTCATCCATTGTTAGAATGTAAAATGGTGCAGCCACTTTGGAAGACAATTTGGCAGTTTCTTATAAAACTGAGCATACTCTTACCACATAATACAACAACCACACTCCCTGATATTTATCCAAATGAATCAGAAACTTATGAAACCTCTACACAGATGCTTATAGCAACTTTATTCATAATTCCAAAACTTGGAAGCAACCAAGATGTCTTTCAGTGGGTGAATGGATAAACAAACTGTGGACCATCCAGAATATTATGGAATATTATTCAGTGCTAAAAAGAAATGAGCTATCAAGCATAAAAAGACATGGAGAAAACTTAAATGTGTATTACTAAGTGAAAGAAGTCAAGAAAAGACTACCTACTGTATGATTCTAACTATATAAAATTCTGGAAAAGGAAAAATTGTGGCAATGAAATGTTCAGGGTTTTCCAGAATTTAGTGGGGAGGAAGGAATCAATAGGTGGAGTCCAGAGGACTTTTAGGAAGTTGAAATACACTGTGATTCCATAGTAATGGATACATGTTATTGTATATTTGTCAAAACCCAAAGAATAGACCACACAGCTATGGACTTTGGGTGATTACAATGTGTCAAGGTAGATTCATCAGTTGTAACAAATGTGCCCTCTGGTGAGGATGTTGATGGTGGGGGAGACTGCATGTGTTGGGGCAGGAAGTATAGGGCACTCTGTACTTTCTGCTCAAATTTGCTGTGAACCTAAAACTGCTCTAAAAAGCAAGTGTCTTAATTAAAAATAATAATAACAATATGTATAACAGTACTAATGCCACCCAGAGAATTGAAATAAACTCAAAACAGGTTGGAGCTGTCTTATACTTTTCAGTCACTAAAATACTGCTTTATAAGTAGGAGTGGGAGATTAAGAGCCTAAGGAGCTGTATTAATCCAAAGGTCAACCATTCTGTTTTCTTACTCCTATGTTCAGAGATAATATATTGTATAAGTTCTTCCTAATTTCTAAATATAGAGAAAGCCACACCTCCAAGTGTCCTTGCTTCTCTGCTCTTTGATATTTCAGGAGCTCACACTCCAAAACATCATGATAATAATTTGTTCAGGAGCAAAGCCTTGATGTTACAGGTATCTGAAAAACTGATTCTTAACTATACTATGTTCTATTTTTGAGTAAAAAATTGTGAGACATTTAGAGTTTAAAACAGCATCCACTTACGAGCTTGTTGATCAGAAGTCCAGGCAGTGCACGGCTGGGTTCTCTGCCAGGCGCTGAAATCAAGGCGTCAGTCAGGCTGTGTTTTCACCTGGAGACATGGCTGAGGCAGAACCCACGCAAAGCTCGTTGTTTGTTGGCCAAATTCATGTCCTCACAATTGGAGGGCTGAGTCCCTATTTCCTTGCTGGCTGTCAACAGGGTCCCTCTCAATAACTTCAGGTCTCCTGCATTCCTGGCCACATGACCCCACCCTCCAATCTTCAGTCCAGTAACAGAGACCCTTGATGTATGGAATCCCCCTCATGCTTCAAATCTCTCCTGCCCGGAAGAGCCCTGTCCATTGCATGATTAAGGCAGGCCCACCGAGCATAATCTCCATGTGTCAAAGTCAACCGACTTAGCACCTGCTTACACAGGTGCAATCCTTTCACTGCAGCGTGTAGACCAGAGTTTGACTGAATACCTGGAAGAAGGCATTGTACATACAGGGCCAGAAATCTGAAGATATGGTCTTGGATTTCTGCCCCCCTACCACCTTCACCATACATCTCATTAAAAATAATAATGGCATAGTAAAAATATTTAATGACTTTAACATTGAATGAATATGCATATTGAAAACTCCCACCCACTGAAAATACATAAAATGTATCAAGTTAAACTGTTTTGTCAAAAAAGATTAACGATTTCCATACTGAAATGATGTTCACAAGTAGTTGGGAATTTATATTTCAGTGAAGACTGGTTAAACAGCTTACTCATGGATAGCGCTTTACCAGACAGATGCATCTGCACACTCCCTGAATGAACCCACACAAAGGCTGCTGCCAGCAGGCAGGGGCTTCCTCTTCTTAACTGTAGAGTTAAGAAATTTTGAAGCAGAGAGGTGCTTTTTTGAAGTTACCCAGATGTCAGTGATTGTCTAGAGCTCCATCCTTCTATCTCTTTGACCACAGTTTTTTGGAAGAGGACGGATTCCTGGAGTTACCTTTGCATTCCTATTGACTAGTCCTTTCCTCCGTAGCCAGCCCAAGGCCAGCCTTCCACAGAATGGAAAACCAGGCTGAGTTACATGATGTCCCTGGGATACTCCACACCGTTGCCAACCTACATCCTCTTTAACTTGGCAATGCCAAGTCCTGCCTTGGCTCTTCTCAGATCAAAGAGACCACATTCCCTTGCACTCCTGTGAACACAGGCGAAGAAGCTTCTTTACAAAGTGAAAATTAAGGTTCCAAGAAATGACTTAACCAATGTGACGGAGTTAATGGGTCCTAGAGCTGGAGCCGAACCCAGGACTTCCACAACAAATACAGGATATTTTTCCCTTTAACTAGAATAAATTTGAAAAGAGGAACATGTACTTGTATACATACCAAGCTTCTCAAATGAAACTAGAAAGAAAACAATTCAGTCTTGAAATTAAGACTTAAAATATTTTCTATAAATATGACAAATGCATTCAGAGTGTGAATCATTTCAAAATCATCAAAATTAAGGGGGAACTGATGTGTTTCTCCTTCAGAATATAGCCTAAAGTGAAAACTTCTTTTAGAAGGTTTAGAAGGCCCACCACTCAAGAAGTCGATGATGTGCAACCTAGGGCTGATCCTCTCAAAGGCAGAGAGCTCATTGCTGCAGATGCCTTATCTAAAGGAGTCAAGGTTGAAACACCAGACTCAGAGTTTAAAGAAATATTTGTTTGAGGTGGCTTAACAGCAATTCATCACAACTGTGGGAGGCAGGTTCACTGTAGGAGCACAGAAATCAAACAAAGAGCTGGAATCCCAAAGCTGTCGCAATGGGGCACGGTGCTTTGATGAGCCACGTACATCAGGAACTCCATAATGTGGCCCCAAAATGCATGCCAACCTCACATGCTAGGACCCTGAGGGATGGGGCCCACAAAATAATATCCACCCAGCCTTAATGGACGCATGTCCCCAAAGCTACTGAAAAACATTTTTATAATATTGAGGACTGTTGTATGCCAAGCAAGTGTCTAAGATTTCATGCTTGCTGGGAACTCTGATGTAGACATTGCAAGGTCTCCACTTGGACAGGGAGGACCTGGGGCCCATAGAGGCTCAGGAAACATGCTCTGGGGCTCATGGTCCACGGAAGGGAGCTCGGACTCCTGGCAAACAACGGGGCTCTGACCCCAGAGCCCCACCAGTGCTCTTTGTTTAGGATGATCCTACTTTTTAAAAATATTTTAAATATGATATTTCTGTCATATTTTGGTTCCCAGAGAAGACACACCCTTTAGCGCAAGAGTTTCTTTCAAGCTCAGCCTGTAACAAGCCACATTTCAGTGCTTTGGCAGTTTGGAGCAGTTCCCTTTATAAGAGACTGGGGCGTGGAGGGGGGCTGGCATGGGCTGTGTAGCACTCCCCCTATTGCTGGGCTGCCGTGCATCCCCTCTTGTCCTAAAGAGCAACACACTAGGCCAAATCCCTTACTTTATGGGGACAAAACTAAGTTGGGAGGTTGAGTGGCTTTCTCAAGGTCAGCACAACGGCGAGTCAGTGGTAAGAGCCCGAGAGCTGGACCCCCAGCCGCGCCTCTCACTGATGAGCTTCCCTACGGTCCAGTCAAGCTAGTCCCTCATCGAGTGCCTGCATCCACACGAGACCACGGACAGTTCCCACCTGGTGACATTCAAGACCCCCTTCTGCAATAATGCTCCAGGACCTTATATCAGAAGCCAATCCTATCGTGTAAGGGGACAGTAAGGCCTGTCGTCCCTCAGTTAAAGGAGCGCAGTGTCCTTCAGCCACAGACACGGGGTAATTGAAGGATCGTTCTCCTCTAGAAAATGCATTATTGAATAGTGTTTCCTGCTCAAATCTGCATGCATTTTTCATTTAAAAGCCTGGTCACTTACAGCATTAAAGATGACCTCAAGGGAATAAATAATTCAAACTGAAAGAGGTGGTGCTTTTAAATTCACGATCATTATGAAAATCTACGTTTATCAGAAATGTAATTATAGCATAAAAATTCTCTTTTCCTTTCTACTTCCTTACTAAATTACCCTGAGATATTCATCATTTATAATTTTGGGTCATACATTACATAGGACATAAATGTTTATACACCTAAGCCAAAGAGAAAATGTCTCTGAAGTACGGGTGGAAAAGAAACCCATATTAGTGAAAATAATATCCATGATTTCCGCACCCTAAGTCAAGGAATATTTAGGGAAACAGAAGAATATTGAAAAACTATTGTAAACTTCAAAACCGGAAAACCCATGAACCATTGAATTTGCCATCAAAAGATTTGTGCTTCAGTTGGGATCGTCCCATTCAGTGAAACAAGTTATTTAATTCCCGACATTCAAATACTTCATCTATAAAACCTGGACGGTACTTAATTCACAGACGTACTATGACAATGAAGTAAGCTTTCTTATAGAAAAGTGCTAGGCATACTCCAGCATGCTATATGCAATAATGAAATAATTACATTGCCTCCACGAAATACTGAAAACATCTTCAAGCCATTGATAAAAGAAAATGCTAAGTTTAAAAGCTCAGCAATATAAGTGGAATCAATAAGTTATTTCCCCTGCATAAAAATAAACAAGTAAATAATGACAAAGATATAAGTAATAAGTAAACAAATACAGAAGAATAGGGAAAAGGAAACCATGAAATGAGGGGTGTCACCGTGTTTGGCACATTGCATTTGCAATAGAGGAAAGACAGCTTAGTGTCGAAGGGTCTAAGTGGCATCCCAGATAGAACACAGGCCTGCAGCTAGAACGTCTGTGTTTGCAAACCAGTCCACAGTTTACTAAGCTTGGACCACTAATGAATCTTTCAGTCCATCACTTTCCTTACTAATAAAGTCGGGAGATTGATTGTACTGATCCTAGTATTTCTGTAAAGGTTAAGTTAGTCAAGACGTATAAAACATTAAAAGTAGTGCCCGGCAAGTAAGCAGTATAATCATTACCAGTACTAGTACCACCATACCTGCTCGTACATATTAGATATATCTGCCTCGATATAACTGCACAGGCCCTGAGGCGTGCCAGCCTCACTGAGTCACACGTTCCTCGTGTATCTAGGCATATCTAGGCATCGCTTTTGTCAGATTGCCCTTACTCAAGCTTAGTGCTCTGCTGTACCACTTTGTAATACAATAATAATAACACGTTTTGTATAGTTCTGGCAGTCTGTTAATGTGTAACAACTCCAAAACCTAGCAGCTTCAAATGATATTTTGTCTTGCTCATGAATTTTTTATGGAAATGGAAATCATGGAACTCTATTTGGGATATTTATGATGTAGCATCTGGTCCTGCCTTTGTCACCTCTATCCCATGAGATGTGACTTACCTTTCAGAGGGAATAAAGCACTCGCATTATGGAATCCATTGAGATGCAGCTAGCACAAGAGCTCTGGGCTTTTATGCTGGGAGAAGACTACTTTGGGGATGAAAGGATCATAGTTGGTGTGGTGGCTGGTTTCCCGTGATTGCCCACGCCCTGGTGTCACACCCTGTGTATCCCCTCCCACACTGGGCTTGAATTGGTCTGTGTGTCCAAGAGCCTAACAGCAAGGCAGTGGGATGTCAGCTCCAAAACTAGACTATATAGGAAGACAGTAGCTTCCACCTGGGTGCCCTCTCTGGCTCGGTGTCTCTCTTGAATGAGATACGGTTTTTGATGAGATACACTCAATGACTCAAAAACATAATATTTGAGAACTACCTTGAATAAATGAATCAAACTCTACATAAATAAATAAAAATGAAAGGGTTTGTATTTTTTAGTTAAAATATATTTATCAGAATTTAAAATCTGTGGTGTGTGTGTGTGTGTCTGTGTGTGTATGTGCGTGTGTTGGGAGACTATTAAGATGTTCTTCCAGAACCCTCTTACCTGAATTAAAGACCTTGGAACTGTTAGGTAGAAAGATATATATGAGCAGCCAGGGAGGAGGAAGATAAATTTCAAGGGAAAACCTGCCCAAACTGTCCAGGTAGGGGTCCCACTGCAGACAACACAGGCTTTGCAGGGAGATAACTTCCTGCCTATTGGGACCAGGCCAAACCCGTTCCAACCAGGTCCCAACATGGGTGCAATTGAATAAAAAAAAGAAGCACCCAAACCTCACCTCATTGTGGGAAGGGACATGCGCACTGAGAGGGATGGCTGCATAGATGGGCCTGTCAGTCAAAGGACCCCACCTTGTCAATCAAAGAGGCACCTCCTACCCAGGATGTAATATGAAGGCCTCCCACTCAATCAGGGCCTTTGTCTACCCTGACTCTGGCCTCCTCCTCCCTCAGAGTGTATTCAAATACAACTTTCATTCCGCTTTGCTATTATGGCTCCACCTTGGCCCACAACAGAACAACAAATTTTTTTTAAAGAAAGCATCTGAGAGAATTCTAAGTGTGCTGTTCAATATTCTACACCGGTATTTATTGATTTATTCATTTAACTGATATTTCTAAGCACCTTGGAAGTACCTGGCATTGTTTGACCCTGCAGATTATTCAGATAAAAGGACACACTCCTCACTTTTAAAAGCTCTGTTAGCCAGGATGCCAAGTCCCCTGGGCCCCCCATCCACCCAACACCTCCCCTCGTGCATAAATACAGCCGTTTCTCTTCCCCTCCGCATTCCCAACTGCTGGAACACAGCCACCTGAGTTACACAAAATTAGAGCAGACTTTGTGATGGAGTTTACATGTTAGTGCTAAATCTTGGATTTTAATCTAGAACCCTCTCATTTCAAAATCTTTTTTTCCCTTTCAATGCAATTCCATCCATTAAACAATATATGAGACCTTCATTCAATTAGAAAAAAAAAGGTCCATGTTGTTTGACCTTGTATCGCTCAGCACGACCTTCCAGACGTTTCTTGTTGACGTCGTATGACCAGATTTCACACCCTGTCATCTTCTTCGTCTACACATCAGAGCCAAGAGCAGATCTTAGGTTTGTTTACAATTCCAGTTGGCTCCATGGCAATTAATTGTCTCTGATGATAAGCGGGTCTATATGCTCAGGGCAACTAAGGGAGCAAAAAATTAAGAACAAAGGAACTCCTGGGGAGCATAAGACCAGCAGTAGGCAGCCATGCTCCGTCAGATTTGGATCACAAAGTCCTCTCTGGACTGTTCTCATTCAGCTGTACTTAACATTTGATTAGGTGGGGGCCCAGAGTTACTGCCTTGCTTAATTAAATCAGACTCCACTTCTACCCACCCCCAGGAAAAAGAGGAAAGAAAAGATGAATTCAGCATCCTCCCCTTTTAAATGCTAATTACCCTGAGCAGTGCATATCCTAAATCAGGAGGTTAGTGCAGAGGGCTGCCCCATCCAGGAAGACCCTGCTCCATTGTGTCTCTAAGAATAGGCCCAGATGTCGGCCCGCCTTCCTCTGAGCAACTTTTGCCTAATAACCACCTTCAGTGTGTCCCAGTCGCACCTGTTCAGCATTTTTAAATGAATTAGTGTGCTTGATTGCCTCCAAAAATCTTGTCCACTTTTGTCAACCTGATTATACTGCCACAGTGCAAAGCGATTATAGGAGCAGCAGCCGCTCCAACTGGAAGGAGGCCAAGGCAGCCAGCAGCCCACACAGCCTCCCCCTGTTGTTGTTCTGCCCGACTGCCTGACTTGAGAGGGCCCTGGGTAATGCCCATCAGGATGGCTGTCCCTGGCGCTCAGGTCAGGGAGGACAGCAGGGTGGCTCCCCGTGGTAGGAGGATAGGGCAGCTGGCTGGCAAATCAGAGCACACTGCACACCTCAAAAGATGGCCAGGAGAGTGTTAAATAATGGCTCAGGGAGTGATGGCTTTGGGTGACCCATAACTAGAAGGAGAAGCAGGCATTCGACACAACAGAGGAGCCTGCGATGGCTTGTGCACGATGCCCAGCAGACGTAGGAGACCCACTCAGGGACCTGCTGCTTGTGTTATTAAAGACATCATTTTACTCGCGGATTTTATACGCATTCTCTCCTGTCAAATAGACGGCTAATTCTGCCTTCAGTGCAATTGGGGTAGAAAGAAGTATAAAAGATACTAATGTTCCACCCAGAACATGTGCTTATCTGGGCTCTGAGTCTCTCTCCCCACTTAATCGATACTCAGCTAACACCCAAAGCCTGGAAGGTGATTGAGGAAATTCTCATAAAAGCACACGATGGATTACTAAGCAAGCATTTAAATTGATTTTCAGAAAAACCTCTCAGGCCAAGGTCACTTCTTGCTGTCCTGTTTCTGATGAATTCCCCAGCACCTGACTCTCCGGCATAGAGCCCAAATTCAGGTGGTACCTAGTGAATGAGTGAGTGCCTAGATGAGGAAATGGATGGAATATAATGTGACATGAAAAAACTAAAGTTAAAACTGCATACTTAGATGGATCTGTGTAAAAATTTATAGAAATTATTCAAGGAAACATCAACCAAGTGTTCTTAGAAGTGATGATTGTGTTGTATTATTGCTGGGTTTTTTTCCTTCTTGTTATTTTCCATGTTTTCTATAATGATAATGTAAGGTTTTTATAATGCTAATAAAAAGAAAATAAACTTTAAGAGAACTGAAAAAACATATATTTTCACACTTTGGAAGTGATTCTATGGGGACAGGAACTGCCTCTTATTCACATTTATATCCTCAGGACAAAGGACAGGATTCTGCCCAGAGCAAATGCACAAAACTTTGGCTCTTTGGAAGAATCAGTGGATGGAAGGGGAGGGAGGGAGATGGACAGGTGCGACCCCTTGTACTTTACTCCTGTCCACAATGACCTCTCCCTTGCTGAATTCCTGTGTGTGTGTGTTTTTTTTTATCTATATCACAGCTCTTGGCACTAGTCTAATGCTGCTTCATGTCTTCCAAATAAAAACTTTACACTCTTTGCCAAAAAAGGGTTCTACAAATCTTTATATTTTTGTAGGACCTAGCAAAGTAACAGAAATATAAATAAACTGGTAACTACTTACAGGATGATTCTAAAATTTAGATTCCTTGAGAGTACATTTGTATATACATAGCTGCTGATGAAAAACTTCCATATTCAGTTTTAAACTTAATCTTTGCCTATCTGTGACCAAGATCTTATTTTCCCCAAATGCCAATTGCAGAAACCATGACGCACTGAGGGTGGATGGTTTTACTACATGCAGTACGCAGAGCTAGCGGGAGGTTATGTTGCCTTGAACAAGACATAATTCCTGGTTTAGCTGTCAAATGTAGCAAAGGAAAACTAAACAAATGATTGAGTGCTGGCTATCTTCCACTTGTGCTTTGTGACCCACTGTGCATCCTTGTCTGCCTCCCTCCAGCCAGGCTGCTGTCCCAGGGACCTCCCGGCGTGGGTGATGTGAGTGGGCCCTCTTCCTTTTGGCTTCAGGCTGCATCCAGGCCATGCAACGGTGGAGCAAAGTGAACGAGCCAAGTGCAGAGAAGAAAATCTAAGAAAAAAAAGTCCGCGGCTCCTTTCAGCCAGCCTCCTCAAAGCCCATGAAAATTTCCTCAGTCCTCCTTAGGATTTCACTGAACTTTCATTCAAATCATTCCAGCAGCCACCCACTGCCCAAGGGAAAAGCATCTCCTACACAGAATCTCACTACCAGGGACCAAAATCTATGTTGATTGTCTATAACTACGTAACACATTTTCCTAAAATGCAGAGGCTTAAAACGCAATAAACCTTTATTGTTTCCCACTGCCTATGGCTCAGCAGTAGCTAGGTTTGGTGCTCTGGGCTCAGGTTCTCTCTTGAAGTGGTAGTAAAGATCTTGGCTCAGATGACAGTCATCAGAAGGCTTGACTGGGGTGGCAAGACTCACCTCCAAGCAAATCCCTCATGCAGCTGGCGAGCTGTGCAGGCTCCTGGCTGGAGGGCTCAGCTCCTAACACAGGTGCCAATCCACCAGCAATCGGGCAGCCTCATGAGGGGCAACTGGCTTCCCCAGTGAGGGATCCAAGGGTGCAGGGTGAAGGAGGCCATGTCTTTGATGATGTAGTCTTGGGGATTACATATCATCTCCAGGAATGTCCCTGGTCCACAGATAAGCCCCGTTTAATGGGGAGGGGAGTGTGTCAGAGCATGAACTCTGGGAAGAAGAGGGACTCAGTGCCACCCAGGGGAGGCCTGGCACAGGTGTCTCATGCCCACTCCTGACCACAGGCACAGGGACTAGGTGGTGAGAGCAAGAGGAAGAGAGGATCCCTGCTTTGCAAAGACCTGTGGGCAAGCTCAGGAGCTCTTGGTGGCACCCACCCCGTTTACCTCCACGTATCCCGGTCCCATCCTCATTCACACCCACCATCAGCTTTGTCCCCTCTGATCAAGGATGCGTGTCCTGAAACAGAACCAGTCTGGTCTGAAGTGGTTCTGGCTTTGTGTTTCCAAAGTCTAAACCTCAGAGATGGAGAAATGTTTTCTGTATAAGACAAGTCACAAGCCCAGCAGGAAAGCATTCGCCTTCAGTCTAAGCTACTGCGGCCACACCACATTTTCTAGTGCCTGAATCATAGCACAGAAGCCGGAGACACACACACAGGCCCAAAGGAAAACTGACGTCAGCACAGAGCTGCCGACCCTGGAATGCCAAGGGCCAGTGAGAGGCATCTCAGACCCGCTGTGAGGACTGATGCCCGAGGACCCGACTCCTCTGATGCCTGTGGCTGTAGGACCCTGGAGGGCAGGGACCGCAGACGGGCAGTGTGGGGTCGGGACCCCACGGAACGGGGCCTCCAGGTCTCAAATTCAGCTGATCGACAGAAAGAGTATTTGTCACATGCGTCCCCTGGCGGGTATGGTGAGTCCACAGGCTCCACCACTAGAAGAGACTGGGTCAGTCAGCACGTCCTAAACCTGGATCTGAAGGTGGCCCGTGTTGCACACAGGAGGGAAATGACTGGCGCCAACTCGTCATTGACCAAAATGACTCACCACAAATATTTAAGAGAGCATTAGGAAAATTTATCACTTTTAAAGTTCCTACTGGATACCAGGGTCAGCCAGACACCCAAATAGTTCTTTACCTACAGAATCTGAGGATGTCCTGTCTTCTGGGAGCATCCTTTGGCTGAAGGAGTGTGCCGAGAAGGTTAGGTACCTGCCCCCTGTCGTCAAGCCTTTCCCGCGTCCAGCCGTCCAAGCCCACCCAGCAGGACAGCTTCCTCAAGCCCCATGTTAGGGGGGCCCCTCCCCCACCCCAGGCACCTGTCTCCTGCTGCTCTCAGCGACTTGGGTCTCACCTGCTGGTTTTCTCAGCCTCTGTGCATTTTTCCCTATCTAGACCTTCAGCTGCCCAAGATCACAAGCTGCTTCTTTTCATGTCAAGAGACAGGAACAGAGACTCAACCAACAACGTGGCTGAGTAAGCTGTAATTCCTTAAGGGCGAGCAGAGACAGAAGTCACCACCTTCCCCACCGTGCCTGTCAAAATTCACGTCTGTGACCCACCCAACCCTCCCCACCACCACTGGCTCATCTCCAGTCTGCGCTCCACCTGCTGCAGCCTCCAGGCCCCCTCCATGGCCTCCAGGCCCCCTCCACGGCCTCAGTGACCACTCTATGGCCTCCAAGCCCCTCCACTGCCTCCATCCCCTCCATGGCCTCCACCCCCTCCACAGCCTCTGCGCCCTCCATGGCCTCCATCCCTTCCACGGCCTCCACCCCCTCCACAGCCTCCACCCCCTCCACGGCCTCCACGCCCCTCCACAGCCGCCGCCCCCTCCACAGCCTCCATGGCCCCTCCACACACCCACCTGCTCATCCAGGAGCAGCTTCTCACGTGCAGAACCAGCTTCTGCTCCGGACCAAGCTCAGGTTCAGTCCCCCAATGCTGGTGTAAAAGGCTTACCTCCTCCTCGAGGAGGATATGCTGCATGCAGGTCTGGGTGCAAACCCACCATGGCCACTGCCAGATGCGTGACCTCCAGCAAGGTACTGACTTCACGTCCTCATCTGTAAAGCAAGGGCGGTGGCCACAGTGACAGAGGCCCGCCCACGCCTGCGACTGCTCCAGTGCTGGCGGATCGCAAATGCCACAGACCCTGAGCCTCGGGACCCCGCGGGCCTTGTGCTGCCCTCCCGCTGCTGGTGGTGATCTGCTTCCTGAACTCCTGCTGAAGCCAGTGAGCCACATTCAGGACTGGATGACCTGTGGAGGACTAGAGCCAGGCGCTTTCCTTCATTTCCCTCCCCCAGGAGGACCACCACAAAGCTGACGGGCCGTCAGTGACACGAGCACTTGGTGCTGCTAATCCACTTATGCCGAGGTCCCAGATCGGGTGTGAGAGAAGGGACATAGAGTCACTGCGTGCCTTTCACCGCTGCAGAGGCTGAACCCTTTGGCCAGATCCACATGAAATCAAGACTCGGCCTCACCCCCCACTGCCCACCCGCTTCCTCAAGCTGCTTGGGTCTAGCTACACTTTCAGCACACACCCCATGAATTCACCAATACAGTTTATTCACTGTGCAGACACTGAGCTTCATTTTGTTTTTTTCACAAAGGAAGCAAAGAACCTCCAGAGGTGGTAAATCAAGTCCCATTTTTTAGTTGCCAAGTCCCTCCCCATGAAACTTCAAGTCAGCAGTCAGCATGGCCAGCCTCTTAAAAATAATTAAAGGCAGATATCTGGGAAACACAAGTCACAGAGGCATACATAGCCTCAGAACACACTCTGTGGACAACCAAGCCTTAGTTAAAAAAGAAAAGATATTTTCATGTGTTTTTAAACAGAAGCTTATTGCCCATGAACATGAAACACAAAAGCCCAACAAAAATTTACTCTATTTTTATTTCAGCAAGTTAATGTCAACACATGTTACTAATGTCTTCTACCAGGCCAGCCTTGGTGGGGAGTCCGGAAGCATGGCCAACCAGGGCTTAATGAGCTGGTGTCGTTCAGCGGCCCACGAATCACAAGCAGGCCAGATGGACCCTTTCATGACACCCTCCACAGGCTTTTTTGGAATGTGGAGAGGCTGCCCCACACCTCTGGCACACCTCTCAATTTCTGTATATCCTCTCTTTCTAGGCATTAGCACTGCATCTGCATGGATTCTCCAAGACCAGCATCAGCCCTGCTCCCAGCCCTGGAGCAGAAGCCTTCTTGGCACCTGCTGCCTGTCAGCTGAAGCACCAGTCCAGCCCTTCAGTTTCCCTTCAAAAGTCGGCAGCAGAAGGACACATTTTCTCTCTTGCTTCCTGTTCATCTCCAATCCCTGCACCAGCGGGAACACCGTCAACCGTCCATTAAGTAAATTTCTGGGAAATAGACAAACCAGGTTTTTACCTCTATCCAAAGTGCTAAATTCATTGCCATCTGTAAATTCTGAAAAAAAACTGGCTTCTCTATGACATCTACTTAAAATCGTCAATGACTTCTTAACCTTTCTCCTTTTAAAAGGGAAGAAACACGTACACCCTGAGAACAGGCAAATCTCTTTTAGATAACAGAATGGCTCCAGGACCCAACAAGTTGTCCAGATGGTGAATTTTAATAAATAAACAAGCAGGCAGACAAACCGGCCTCTGAGGTGCACATGGCGCTGACTCCTCTCACTCAACAGCTAGAACCCTGCTGAGCACCTATCACGTGTGAGGGGATTCAGTGCATCCAGTGGTTATGCAACAGGGAAGAACAGCAACTCTTAGGCCATGATTTCTTATCTCTGAGAACAGTCCAGAACAGAGGAGGCCACAACCAGGGTGGGAGTCACAGGTGGTTAGCAGTAGCTCCTGTAAGTCTCTAGCTTTGCACTGTGACTTCCTTGGGCTCCCAGCACCGTCGTCCCTTCATCACCACAATTTACACTGCATAGTGGCCATGCACTCTCTTCCCTCCTGCTTAGACGGAGAGCTTTTTAAAGGCAGATGTCTTGTCTTATTCTTCTTTACATCTTTAGAACCTCAGCACAATGGCTGAGTGAAATGCATAATTTTATACACACACACACGCAGAGAATGAACTCATGAGCTCTGGGTTGATTCCACAGAGAGAGATGGTACCCACATCACCAT